>CAUYPK010028673.1:0-19082 GCA_963574355.1 Loris lydekkerianus | reverse complement strand
GCTGTCTGCTTGCTTTACTCACTATGTTCTTGGCTGTGCAGAAGCTTTTTAGTTTGATCAGGTCCCAATAGTGTATTTTTGATACTGCTTCGATTGCCTGGGGAGTCCTCCTCATAAAATATTTACCCAGGCCGATTTCTTTCAGAGTTTTCCCTGCACTTTCTTCAAGTATTTTTATAGTTTCATGTCTTAGGTTTAAATCTTTTATCCAGTGAGAGTCTATCTTAGTTAATGGTGAAAGGTGTGATTTTACATATTATCATTGGGGGCTTAACGATGTAAGATCGTCCACAATTCTAAAATTCTCTCTCTTTTTCTTTAATCAAAACCTTCCTGGATGGTTGATTGAACAAATAGTCCCAAGTCTTCATCTTTCCTGTGTTTTAGCCATTTACATTGGGAATTTGCAGTTCTATCAAGAGATGAAGCCTATCCTCCCCTCCCAAGATGACACTGAGATTCTCATGAGGCTTCCTTTGGCCCATGTGTTAGCAGATATGATGTAACCAGAAGCTTATAAAGGTGCTTGTACATTTTTGTTTGTCTTTGTCATGAAGACATGCTGATGATAGTGTGACATCATCATGGGGATGGGACATGGGCCCTTGTTGTCTCAGTTGAGCTGATCCCAGATCAGTCAACTCTCCTACCTGAACCAACTGGAGTCAACTGCCAGAGGAAATTAGCTGAGATCAGAACAAATGTCCAGCCAAGCCCAGCCTACATTGCTGACCCACAGACTATGAATTGGACTAAACAAAAGCGTAAGCCACTGCATTTTCAGCCAGCTTGTGACACAGCCTTCTTGTGGCAATAGATATGTGACCATGATTCCTCCGAATCTTAGGGACTTGAAAGCTGCCTCTCTAGTTGGCCTCCCCCAGACAAAAATCGAGTGTGCTTTCTATTTGCAAAGTATTATGCAGAAGGCTTTATTATTTTATTGAATCCTGACAACAATATTATCTAGAAGATGGATAATGTTATTATCAAAATTTTCAGAGGCAAGGACATTGAAACTTAGAGAAGGTTAAGTGATTTGCCCAACATTTACAGTTGGCATGTAAACCTTGGAAGACTCTTTTTAGAACCTGGGGTTTTAACCATTGCTGTTCACATGACTCCTCCATCCTCCTGCTCTGCTTTCCACCCTTACCAGGTGTAGTAAGGAAAAGACCCTGTGTTCCAATCTGGGACACAGACACCACTCTTATACTTGCTTTACCCTTAATATTTCTTTTCTTACAGCTCCTATAGATGGTCATCTTCTTCATTCATCTGGAAATTCTTTTAAGGATAAGGATTTATAATTTTTTTCTCATAACTGCCATGCACTTTGTGTATATATTTATTAAAATATATATATATATAATACACACATATACACATAGATGATGTGAAAAAATGTGTGCGCATTGTAAGAAAGGGGAAAAAAACCACATTAAAATTGTAATACTTAAATCATGTTTGGTGTCTGCAATTACAAGAGATACAAGATACAATATACAAGAAAACATTATTGGTGTATAGTGAGTGTCACAATTTTAATGCAGTTTTTTCCCTTTCTTAAAATGTGTATACATTTTTTAGCACCCTCTGTATATAAAAGAAAGATCCTATTCATGTTTTAAGAAACTATTCTATAAAAACAACCCATGAAAAGGTAAGAAGTACTCTACTAAGGAATATATACATTTTTAAAAGGCTACTGGTATTCAAAGTAATCCAGTTGATGCCAAGCACAGCAGGAAAAATTTTCCATTTTGTTATATAGTTTTAGTTATATGGTATTTGAATTTGGTGTTTGCTGAACGTTTAATAAAAATAAAAGGATACTGTATCATTATTTATTAGGTTAATTTTAGAAGCAGGGGTTAATATAAAACTGGTGCTGAATAATTTCTGGTTTACAGTTCGTTTCTGCATTTAAGAAATTACGGTTTAGTAATTTGCCCTGTACTTTAGGTATACTGCCACCAGGTGGCGGCAAGATCTCAGCCATAAAGTCTGCACGGTAACAAATTCGAGAGCTTTCTGAGGTTCAAGGTAATAGCGCTTTTCTTAAGTACAAGAAGAATTTGAGACCACGGATTTCCAATTTAACATAAAATATCTCTTTACTTAAATAGCTGGGCTTCAACTCTAAAGCACCTTTAAAACAAATATAAATCCTAAGCTACAAAACCATCTATCTCAATATTTTCTTTCCTAGCTTCCTTTTAACTATGTTCCTAATGGCTTATACACCCACGTTGATGACAGTGTTAACTTTCATATTTACTCTGAATCTTTACTTGCCTATCTTGCCATGGCAGTCTCTATATCAGGTATCCAAATTCTTAATTGTTTTTCTCTTGGAAACAGACTTTTCTGGGATCCCTTTCATCTAAGACAGCAGAGGGTCATGTTCCCACTATGCTCTTGAATCTCCCCTTATGTGAGACCAGAAGTATTTCTCCCCTAGAGTAGCATGAATCGTGTTTATTTGCATTTCACGTATGTATTTGCATTTATGTAGGGATTTTTCCTTTTTATTTTCTACACTGTAGAATAATCTATTAGACTATATTTCTCCTCTCAAAGCTCCCAGAAGTGCCGAGGCAGTTACTCTAATAGTGATCTGGCTGGATTTCTTTGCAGCAGCCCCTTCCATAAATAGGAAGACTTTTTTATAAAACAAAAATCTTCACGTTGTATTAGAAATATGAGCAAAATACAGAAAACAATTAACTGATTTCATTATAATAGATCATGCTATATATATAAAAGGAGCAGTTTAAATGAAAAGAAAATGCTGAGCTACTTCAAAAAATAGTCGAAAGTTCCCACACCTATGGGTTGTCAAGCTGCAACTTTGCAATAGATTCTAAAAGGGTTTAGATTTACAGATGATAAACTGAGAAGGAGTATATCCCTAACCAGAAAGCAACCACCATGCTCTATCTTAAGTTCCTCACACTGAAGAACTAAGAGATTTCAGAGTGGGCAACGGAGGGTCAAGTATGAGGGTCAAAGGTCAATGATTATGTAGTTGGTGGAAGAAGACACCAGAAATTCTGTACCTGAGCACTGTCAGCCAAAAAAGGGGGAAATGTCCAGTTTCATCCTGAACGTTGGTACACGAAGCTCAGAGAGTCTCTTAATCTCACATTCACCAACTCTGCAAGTGGAAATATTTTGAGCAGGACTGAGCCAGGAGAGTTTGAACAAGGCTGGCAGGGAAAGATGACACTTGTTGGGAAAATTGGGAGGCTGGAAGTGGTCGGAGTGGGAGGGAGGGAGGACAGAGGTTGAGCAGTAATTCCTGGAGATGGGAGTCAGCACATCAATCAGGGCTACCCATGTGCCCCTGGGTGACAGCAGCAAAGGACACATACGCTGTGACAGGGTGCTCCCAGGGACAGCTCCCAGCCCAACTCTGGGGGAGGGAACTGCGGATGTCAGTAGGAAAAACACAAAGGTAAAGAATGAAAGAGGAAAGATGAGAAAGGGGATAAACAAACAAAAACAAACAAAAGCTCTAATTTGACTTTGAGTCTCACAGAAAACCTAGGAAGCCAGCAGGACAGATATTATCTTCCATTTACAAATGGGAAACTGAGTCCTAGACAGGGTAAGTGACTTTTTTAAGGTCATAGACCAAGGAGTGGGCATAAGATTCAAAGCCAAGTGACCTGATTCCATGCGAGAGATGAAAGGATAGTGCGCATTTGAACCCCTGACACACACTCTGTGTCCTACCCTGTGCCTTATAAAAAGTATGTTTTTAAATAATGGAAGCTTAGCCGTTTAAGGGTCAAACGGAAGCAGCTTTAAGCCACCGTGAAAAGCGTTTCTGAAATGTCTTCATTCTCCTTGCCTTGGCCTCCTTTGGATATGGACTGTAATTTACCCTACTCTTGATACGTGGGGTTGTAATTCATGACAATTGACTCAATATGTATGGCCATATATAATTCAGGTTCTAAAGAAGCATACAGGTTTTTTCTTTAATTTTTAATTTTATGTTTTACTCCACTGTCTAACATATTCATGGCTAGAAATGGCTGCATAGCAGAATCAGCAAACTCAGCTCCTTTTCCCATCATAATCAGCTCTTTTTTCTTAGGCGTGTCAGCTTCTGGCCCCTGGTTATGTCACTCCCCTGATTAAAACCCTTTAATGGCTCCCTAGTAAGCCCTGGTTGCTGTGGTTTCCAACCCAGGCTGCATGTGAACATCACCTGTTGCCCAGGTGCCACCACCCGAGATTCTGATTCAGTTATTTAGGTATGAGGCCCTCACCCGCAGGGTAAGGAACACGGACTTCTGTGTCTGGCCAAGTGGGACCGCAGGGTCTGGATTTATCTTCCTACCTGAATCTAGACAAATATCTAAAACACTGATTTTTAAGATATTAGACATGAGGAAACAAAGGACAGTGAACCCCTGAGAGAGACAAAATAAACAAAGGGAGCCCTACTGTTGCCCTAGTTTACCACCTGGAAGAACTCAAGAGTCAGGAAGACTCCTTTAATAGAAAAAATGGAGCAGAGCGTCTGGGGAGACTAGGGTGGCTAATGTGTCCTAGGCAGAGTATAGAGAGGAGAGAAAGCTGATCAGTACCAGCATTTGAGAAAAGTATCTGAGGCTAAAAAGAACAACAATGACATCTGAAAATATTAGTGCAAATAGTACTTAGTGCTCAAACAAAGCTGATAATAGTTTATAGACCAAGAATCCTTGAAGTTCAAAGGACACTGGTTAAATACTCAGAAACATCTTACCTCCACGGCTGGGAAGGCCTAGCAATAGACTAAACAATGCTATAAAGGTAAGACCTGAAAGGATCAAAGTGTATCCAAGAAACTTGCCTTTTTCCCCAGAACAACACCCAAGAATATTTACAGGGATACAAAAATATCCTGCCTGCAACAAGGTAACAAATCATATTGTCTGGCATGCAACAAAAATTACCAGGTATGCAAAGAACAATAAAGAGAAAAAACAATCTAAACTGAACCCAAACTGACACAGGTGTTATATTTAGAAGACAAAGACATTAAAACAGTTACTCTGACTGTTTTATTTAGAGGATAAAGACATTAAAATAGTTAGTGTAACTGTTTTCCATGTGTTACAAGTTAAAGGATAGATGGAGCAAGTTAAATAGAGACATAGGAAATACACAAAAGACCCAGGTGTGACTGGTATGGATGAAATTGATGCAATGGATGGTGACAATGGCAGATTGGCTATTACAAGAAGAAAAGATTAGTGAACCTGAAGAGAAAGTAATAGAAAGCGTCTAAATGGGCCACACACAGAGAAAAGACAGAAAAGAATAGAGCATTGGTGAGCTGTGGTCCAACTCTAAGTGGTCTAACATTTACGTAATTGGAGTTTCCAAAGAAAAGGAGAGAGAATTGGGGGGGGGGGAGGGTGGGACAGAAAATAACATTTTAAGAAATAGTGACCAAAAAATTTCCCAAGTGGATGAAACTATAAATCTCACATCTAAGAAGCCCATTAAACAAACAAACAAACAAACAAACAAACTACTTTAAACACAAGGAGCAAGAAGAAAATCATGTCAATGTACATCATAACCACACTGCTGAAATTCAGCAAAAAAGAGAACTTAAACTATGTTGTACACAGAGGAAAAACAAAAATAAAATGAATGCAGATTGTTGGCCAGAAACAACACAGAAAATGGTGAACCGATGTCTTTAAAGTATTGCTCTTTTAGAATTCTACATCTAGCAAAAATATGCTTCAAAAATCAAGGCAAAATAAAGTATCTTCCAGATATACAGAAGCTGAGAGAATTTATCACTAAAAGCCTCACTCTATAAACAAAAGCTAAAGAAAGTCCCTGAGGTAGAAGGAAAATGACCAGATGGACACGCAGGACCCTGTGCAAACGAAGGCTGGCATCATCTGTGTTGGCGTCACAGGTGTGTGACCTGTGCAGCTATCGGAGGTCCCATAAGTAGAAGGGGCCTGTGCTTGGTTAAATGTTCTGTTGTCACTGTCAGAAGATTTTTAATACGTTTTGAACAATGGGCCCCCTATTTTCATTTTGTACTGGGCTCACAAATTATGTAGCTGGTCCTGATAAAGAATACTTTGTAGTCTGTGGGAGGGAGGCAGAGGCTGGACTAAATAGATTAAACAATGAGCTGAGCTTCCATCTAAGAATCCAGGCCACACAAGCGCAGGGAGGAGGTCACAAGAATGTATACACATCTTAAGCAATGTTACCTACAATGTATACACATCTTAAGCAATGTTATCTAGGTGCTACTTTTCAAGGTTGAATGGAAGTTAATGTTGCTGGTCAAGTGTACCTACATGTGCGAGGCACCATCCACTTTACCTGTGATTCACTCACTTTCTGAAAATGATTGAGTTTATTCCCAATAAGATTCCTTAAAATGTGTATATATATTTTTGGCACTCCTGGTACTCAGGCACATTAGGGAGACAGGGTGGAGGTAGGTCTTCAGAGGAAACTGGAATGTTTTAATTTAAATTGGGACAAGGGTAAATGAAATCCATGGGGGGGGAGGAACCCCAACAAATGTCCACTAAAACAAAAAAATTTTAAGTAGAAATTTCTGGATGATCAGAACACTATTTTCCATTTTACACCAAGATAGGTTGGAAATGGCTATAATTGAGGGTTTCTTTCAGCATTTCATAAAGTTCATTTGATGCTGAGTGCTCACAACTGTCTCTTCTGGCCAAAATGCCTTGTATTTTCATCACTTTTGTGTGTGTGTGTGTGTGTGTGTGTGTGTTACTAATTCCAGCATCAACATTTTAATAATGCATATTTCATAATTTTTAGCCTAAGATACTGCAGGAATGTAAATTCATTTTAAATACAAATGGAAAGCTATGGTACTTCAAGTGGAGTTTTAGAGATGAAGTGTATTTTACTATAGTATGATTCGATCTCAGTTTAGGTCAAGGCTCCCAAGTTGAGATTCATATAATGGGTGTGGAAGTGTGCTAAAATGTCCTGAAGGATGGTAGAAATAATAATGCTAGACTTAGCCCATCATCAACCTCCTGGACATATAATAAGAAAGGGCTAAAAGTTGCTGGAAAGTGAGTATTGATATAGGAGATATTCCAACTTGCGTGAGGAAGGGAAAAGGGCATCCATTCAAAAACTTGGGTCAGGTAAGAGAAGCTTCAAGAGATTCTCTGGAAGTACGTGAGGGTTAGACACGGAGTTGGGAGGTAGAGTCCAGGGACTTCACCTGACATAGGCCTGAAAAAGCTCAAAGCTCAGAGGTTGTTTCTAGCTGCTCTGAAGGCCAGTGAGGAGCCAGCAGCTTTGAATATGAGCATAAATGAAACACCAAAATTCACAGATGATTTATAAAGTTTGCTCTACACTTCAATACTCACACCCAGTCACTTGGTGAAAGCCTTCAGCTTTGATTAAAGTTGTTAATTTTTGAAGTGTTGACTGATGGAGCCTCCCTGGTGAGGAAATATGAATATTTCTCATTTATTAATGTCCTGTAGTGAAGGCATAACCCTTTACTTAAAATAATTGGTTTGGAAGTGGAATTAGAATTTTTATCCTCCCCATTTCTCCCCTGCAGGTTGGGAATTTGCTGATTATTTTTCTTGGTTGTGAACATTCAGTTATCATTTGCCTGTATCCAACATGCGTGCACACACACACACATTCCCACACAATGACAAAAAATGTTTAGGGAATGAGTTTAATTGCAGTTATATCAATGAGGGTAATGTAGATAGAAGTATGAGTTCATAATGCTGGTTAGATTAAAATAATTCAAAGCAAGTCATGAGTCTAAATGTGATACTCCTAGGATGATATCTCTACAGCATTTCATGCAAATAAATGTGCGTTATTAAAGAATGAATGGAAAATTAGAAAAGTTTGCTTTGAAAATTTCTTAGTACATCTCCAAGTGGTTAGATTATTACAAAATTTCCCTGGGAAGGTAAAAATTAAATCAACATTCAATTACATATTGAAAGAAAAGAAAAGGAAATAAATCTGATAGTCCTAAGTGAAAGAATGATGTAAATATAGTTTCAGCAGTGATTAGGCAAGAAGTAAATGGTCTTCTAATCAATTCACTGCTGTAAAAATAATACCAAATTATTTTCAAGGGACATATGCAATAATTTTCATGGGATGCATATGAGTATTGCTGCCTTACCTATTTTATTTGTTTCTACCCAAAGGCATTTAAAAAACAAACAACCACTGCAGTTAAATTTTTAAAGCTATTCTTGTGTTCTTGTGCTTGTGAGCAGAGAGATTTAAGAATGCGTTGGTCTTGGGATTTTGTGATATAAGCTAGTCTTGCTGGAGTTAGAGGATATCTCAAAGTAGTTTTGATTCGCATTTCTCTGATGATTAAGGATGACGAGCATTTGTTCATATGTCTGTAGGCCGTGCACCTGTCTTCTTCAGAGAAGTTTCTCTTCAAATCCCTTGCCCAGCCTGTGATGGGATCCCTTGTTCTTTTCTTGCTAATGTGTTTGAGTTCTCTGTGGATTCTGGTTATTAAACCTATGTTGGAGACATAACCTGCAAATATCTTCTCCCATTCTGAGGGCTGTTTGCTTGCTTTACTTACTGTGTTCTTGGCTGTGCAGAGCTTGTTCGTTTGATCAAATCCTAGTCGTGTATTTTTGAAGCTGCTTCAATTGCCCGGGGGGGAGGGGGGGTCCTCCTCATAAAATGCTCGCCCAGAGATGTTGGCGTGGATGTGGAGAAAAGGGAACACTTTTTCACTGCTGGTGGGAATGCAAATTAATACATTCCTTTTGGAAAGATATATGGAGAATACTTAGAGATCTAAAAATAGATCTGCCATTCAATCATTTAATTCCTCTACTGGGCATATACCCAGAAGACCAAAAATCACATCATAACAAAGATATTTATACCAGAATGTTTATCGCAGCCCTATTCATAATTGCTAAGTCATGGAAAAAGCCCAAGTGCCCATCAATCCACGAATGGATTAATAAATTGTGGTATATGTACACCATGGAATATTATGTAGCCTTAAAGGAAGATGGAGACTTTACCTCTTTCATGTTTACATGGATGGAGTTGGAGCATATCCTTCTTAGTAAAGTATCTCAAGAATGGAAGAAAAAGTACCCAATGTACTCAGCCTTACTATGAAACTAATTTAGGGCTTTCACATGAAAGCTATCACCCAGTTATAACCTAAGAATAGGGGAAAGGGGGAAAGGCAGAAGAGGGAGGGGGGAGGGGGTGGAGGGAGGGGTATTGGTGGAATTACACCTACGGGGCATCTTACAAGGGTAAGTGTGAAACTCAGCAAATGTGAAATGTAAATGTAAATGTCATGCCACGGTAACTAGGAAAATGCCAGGAAGGCTATGTTGACTATTGGGATGAAAATGTGTCAAATGGTCTATGAAGCTAGTGTATTATGCCCCATGATCATATCAATGTACGTAGCTATGATTTAATAAAAAAAAAATAGATATTGAATTTAATCTGGCATTTAAAAAATAGTATAGGACAGGAAATAATTTTTCTAGATGGACAATTTGCTGCCATTATTTATTAAATAAATCATCTTTTCTGCTGAACTGAAAAGTTAATTTTTTTTCTATTTTTAATAACAGGGGAGAGTGTGAAAACAGTCCCCCCCATTACCACAAATTCTGCAGTCTGACTTTGGGGAAATTGCAGAGGTCAGCAGATCAGGGGGCAACGGATAAGCCCTGCCCTGGGAAAGCCACCTTGTGATTCTGGTATCTCCCCTGCCAGGTTAAGTATGAAATGTTGATTTTGTTACACACTAAATTCATAAACACACTGGTGGTGGTGTGTGAAAAAATGCCACTCCAAATCTGACACCTTGGTATTGAGAAAACAACAGACACAGGAAAGCCCTTCCCAACTGCCTCCTAGCCTTCTCCCCTGAAACAGGCCATCAACCTAGAAAGACCACTCTGACTGTCTCCCTTGAAGACCCTCATGTGACAGGTGTCTTCTTCTAAACCCAGAAAGGAGGAATGTCACATGGAGAGGCCAAGAATCTGAACAAACAGGCCCTGACATGTCCCCCCAGTGTGCCCCTATTAGATCACACCCCCTTCCATCCAGTTCTACTTCCACATGACCGTCTCCTCTGTACCAAACCTGAGCGTAACAATACTTTTTTTTCAGGTTTCTTTGGGTCTTCATTTCTGAAGTCTCCCATCTCACTCACATAAAACTTCTATTCCATTATGTAGATGTTTTTCTTTTATTCGTCTTTTTGTCATACGGGTCTCAGCATAAACCTAGTTCAGAGAGAAACTTTTTCTCCTACACTGGCAACTCTTTCTGGAAATATTACATCTTTTAGTATTTCATATTATCCAAAAGCAAAAGTGGCACCAATTTCTTGGAAACTTAATTACTTATCAAATGTAAATTGAGTGTAAGATGGAATAAAAACAATGAAAACACAAAAATGTGGTAATTCTTGTTCCAAAGAGACTTAACAGTTATTAGTGGGAACTAGGGTAATGTGGTTAGCACACATAAAGTGCTAATAAACAATGTCAGACAGCACTGTGAGGTCAGCTGTGTGATGACAAGACAAAAACATGGGAGAGGTAGCGAGTGACGTGTGTTTTCATCTCAGAGGGAGTGAACACACTATACAGTGCAATGTGCAGGTAAGCTTTGGCAGAAGGGAAACTGACTTAGCCCTTGACATTATTAGTATTATGAGTTAGTTTTTTGTTTTTTTTTTTTTCACACAGAGCCTCACTTTGTCACACCAGCTGCCAGCTAAGAGTGCAATGGGGTCATCATAGCCCATTGCAATCTCAAACTCCTGAGCTCAAGCAATCATCCTGCCTGAGCCTCTCAAGTAGCTGGAACTACAAGTGAGGCCACTGCACCAGGCTTGATTTTTGTCCTTTTAGTAGAGACAGAGTCTCACCGTTGCTCAGGCTGGTGTTGAACTGTAGAAGTTAAGCAGTCTGCTCTGGCTTCCAGCATGAGCTACCATGCTTGGCATATATGTGTGTGTGTGTATATATATATATATATATATATATATACTTCCAGGCTTCCAGCATGAGCTACCATGCTTGGCATGTGTGTGTGTGTGTGTGTGTGTGTGTGTGTGTGTGTGTGTATATATATATATATATATATATATATATTTTTTTTTTTTTTTTAAAGGAAAGATCACACTCTGTTTCCCAGGCTGGAGTGCAGTGACACAATCATAGTACATCTTAACCTCTAACTTCAAGGCTTAAGTAGTTCCACTGACTCAGCCACCCCATACCTGGGACTATGGCCGAGTCCATAGTACCATGCCTAGGTAATTTTTTTTTTTTTTTTTTTTTGAAGAGTCTGGCTATGTGGCCTGGGCAGATCTCAAACTCCTGACCTCAAGCAATCATTCTACTTTGATCTCCTAAAGTGCTGGGATGAGCCATTAGGATTCAGAAACTATGAAAATTTCAATACCCATGTGGATTTCCCTAATTTTTTTGATCTAGGAAAAATAAGAAAATGTTTTAAGGATGAATATCATAGCTAACATCTGTATCAATTACCAATGAGATGCACAATCTAAAAAAAATTCAACGATAATTGTTTAATTCTTCACATTTTAGTATTAAATATTTTCATTTGTTCCTACTGTTTGGAATATTGGTCTAAAAGTTCTATTTTACAACATTTAAAGCAATCAACTAAGGTCAGTATAGGCATTTATATTATTGGTGAGATACAGCTCTTGCTTCCACGCATTTGTTGATGTAAAACTCCTACATAATATGAGAACAGGAGAAGCTAAGACTCCAATTTTGTTCCTGTTTTTCTTTTCACTTGTGATGGGTGACGACTGCTCCCAATTGGTAGTGGAGGCACTCCATCATCACGCCATTAATAGAGCTCGCCAGAACAAGGCTTCATTACTGTGGATATGGGATACAGCCCTGCCAGAAGGCTTTCAATACCCTAAGGATAAAAACGTTCAAAGTCCCCAAATTAGGTGCAATCGTCTTTGGGCAAGAATTTGAGGTTTACAGGGATGTTTATGCTGGGGTTTGAAGAGCCTTGATCAAGCTATTTCCCTAGGGTGACACATCCATAATTGCACTTACCAGCTTTAGGCTGCCTTGATTAATGCAGCCTTCTGTGATTTATCACCAGGAATATTTGTTAAACAGGTGTTCTCCTCGTTGTAATAGACTGGAGCTCTTCAGAACAACAACACAGGCTTGTTTCATTTATTTGTTTTGTGAAATTCACGGAAAACACATTATAACCAAAAATATCCAGTCATTTTGTAGAGACCTGAGATTAGTGTGGTTAGTTTTGAGAGATCTAGACTTAGACGGTTTGTTGATGTCAGGCTGTGATGTTTTCTACCTAACTTTCTTCCCACTTAGAAAGGAAATGGCTTTTTTTTTTTTTTTAATGTTATGCCTCTTCCACCAGACATCTGTTCTGAACAATTCAAAGTACACTACCGCCTTGAATCTCAAGCTTTCCATCCTTGGAGATTTTCTTGGACCCAGGAAAGTTGTCTATTGTGTAAGAATGAAAGAAGCATGAGAGAAAAGACTCACACACATGACATTGGGGTACTTTTTGAAAGATTTTAAGCTATTGGAAAATATATTACACATGTCAGCTAACTGTGGTGCAGGTGGTATACTTCCATGCACACCAATGAAACCATTTTAGTGTTGAGCATAATCTGGACCCAGCTAGGTTAAGAAATTCTATTTCACTGCTTTAAAGTTTTGCCAAGTACATGCCCATAGGGCAGCGATCATAGCAATAGATCGGAAAGTAGCCCCTGGGTGCCACCATCTCCAGTGTCACCATCTCCGGTGTCACTGTCTGTGGGTGTCACTGTCTCCGGGTGTCCCCGTCTCCAGGTGTCACCGTCTCCAGGTGTCCCCATCTCCGGGTGTCTCCATCTCCAGGTATGTCCCCATCTCCTGGTGTGTCCCCATCTCCGGGTGTCCCCATCTCCGGGTGTCCCCATCTCCACATGTCCCCATCTCCGGTTGTCCTCATCTCCACATGTCCCCATCTCCAGGTGTCCCCATCTCCGGGTGTCCCCATCTCCACGTGTCCCCATCTCCAGATGTCCCCATCTCCGGGTGTTCCCATCTCCACGTGTCCCCATCTCCGGGTGACCCCATCTCCGGGTGTACACCTGGCTCCACCACATTCTGGCTACATGACCTTAGGCACCTTGATTAACCTCTTGGTGGTTACATTCTCTCATTTGTGGAGTTGATAGGTACCTTAATTCATAGGGTTATTGTGAAGATTAAATTAAATAGGATATGTGGAAAGCTTTGCTACTGTCATAAACAAGAAAAAGAGTGAGAAGACCTTTGACATGGGTAACACTGGTTGCTGCCTGGTAAGCGCCACCAGTGCCTGGCCACAGAGGTTTCAGGAGCCCCTAGGTGGCCAGGACCGGGCGTGCAGGAGCTGAGGCAGGCCTGGATTTCAAGGCGAGTGGGCAGGGCGAGGCAGGCGGGCAGCGTGGTCCTCCGGGGCCTGCGCCCCTGAGGCCTGAGCTGTAGATTACTTCTGGCCCTGGTGTGGCTCTGGCAGCAGCCAGTTAAGGAGTCATGAGGCTTCGGAGCTGCCACCGTGAACCCGAGAAGGACTTTGCGCCACTCGTGAACACTGTGCTCGCCCTCAATGACAAGCTATAAAAAAACCCACAGAAGTGGTAGCGCTGGAGAAGGAGAAATAGGGGCCACCAGGACCCCTCCCGGCTGCTCTGCTGCCCAGGGGGACTTCTCACGCCTTCTCAGCCAGGGTTACCGTGCCGGGTTTCAGGCCTCTCGTGCTGTGCTGAGAACAGGTCTGGATTCCCATCTGGGAGTCCTGTCTTTCTCCCTGACTGGCCATGTGATTTGGTCCAAGTTTTTAATGTCCTGGTGCCCCAGCGGGCTGCAGTAAGAATGAAGTGACATGATGCAAGTCTGGTGTTTTGCACAGTGCCTAGAGCATATTTGGGTCTTCAGGGTGGTGGCTCCACCACAGCCAGAAAATGCAGGAGCTGCCCTCTGTGATGGGAGGGCAGCAGAACCAGAAGTTGCCGGCGATGTTTACCAGCCTGGTTTCTTACCCAGCTTGGAGAGAATCGGGAGAAACTGTTAGATGACCAAGTGGAGAAATCTGGTCCAAGATTTCACGGCCTCAAGCCACAGAGGGTGGTTTGATCTGTTGAACCACCTGTTCCTGCAAGTGGAAATAAAAATCACCTGACCCTTCTTGCTTCTGCTACCTTATTACGTCCGCGAATAACAGGGATTCTTCTTTATTTCCCAGTGGACACAGCCGGGAATGTTTAACTGGGAATGTTACATTGACATTTTTTACCTACAGCGTTATTTTACCTTTGTGTCTTTTCCCCAAAGTTTAGTGATTAAATCAGGTGGGTGGGTGATTTGAGAAGAGTGGAAAGAAGCCGTCTGTGAAAATGGAAGAACACCAATGTGGGGGATTCAGAAAAGCTGGGTTGTATTCCGCCCTGTACAGTAGGCTAGCCACTGGCCCTGTGTGGCTATTTGAAGTTAATTCACATTTTCAGTCTCATTGCCTATATTTCAAGTATTCCATATTAGGCAGCACAGATTACAGAACATTTCTGTCATTACAGAATTCTCTGTTCAGCTGCCCCAATCTATTCCATGATGTAATACTCATTTTTTTGACCTGGGGTACAATTCTTAACTCAGGGTTTCTTAATTTCAGCACAATTGAAATTTGGGGACAGGTAACTCTTGGTTGTAACGAGCTGTCCTGTGCCTTGTAAGATTTTTAGCAAGATCTCTAGGTTTTACCCACTGAATGACGGGAGCAGCCCATCAGTTGTAATAACAAAAAATGGCTCCAGACATTGCTGAAGGTCCCCTGAAGGTACTAAATTGTCCCAGTGAAGAACTGGTACTATGATGGCTTTGGATTCAAGTGTCCTCCTAAACTAAGGGATTTGCCCTTTGACAAGAGGACCCTCCCATTCTGCTGTAACATTCAGTATGTCCACAGCCACCTAGCTGCCTCTCTCACTAGGCCCTGCTTTCTTTTTACAATCTTTTTTCTTTTTTTTTTTTTGCATATACATGTGTTTATTAGGTTTCCATTTTTTTGTCTTCACAAAATTAAAAAGGCTTAAAATTTAATGACAATAACAATGTTTAAGATAAACTCCATTTTTTGGATCAGATCATCATGTGTGATGAAAAGTGGATTCTCTACGACAATAGGAAATGTTCAGGACAGTGGTTGGACGCCAATGAGACACCCAAAGGCGAAACCCCACCAAAAAAAGATCATGGTTACTGTATGGTGGTCAGCGGCTGGTGTGATTCACTATAACTTTCTGCAACCAGGCCAAACCATCACAGCAGAGTACTATTGTGAGGAAATCAATGAAATGTACCAAAAATTGCGTCAGCAGCAGCCAGCACTGGTCAGCAGAAGAGGTCCGATCCTGCTCCATGACAACGCCTGGCTGCACGTCTCACAAATCACCATCTGAAAATTAAAGGAATTGAGCATTGAAGTTCTGCCCCACCCACCATACTCCCCAGACCTCTCGCCAACCGACTACCATCTTTTCAAGCACTTCAATAACTTTCTCACCGGTAGAACCTTTGCCAATCAGGACCTAGCAAAAACAGCCTTCATTGACTTCATGGACTCCCGAGCACCCAATTTTTATGCCGACAGAATTAATCGACTTGTGTTACATTGACAAAAGGGCACTGATTCAAATGGCGCTTATTTCAATTAAATTGAATAAATATTCACTGAGATATTACAGTTTAAAGTAGACTCATAAAAACGGACAAAACTTTTGAAATGACCTAATATTTCTCCACAGTTGAGACTTCAACCCAGAGTAACTGTTTCCCTAAGATCGGACAGAGACCAGCTGAAAACAAGACAAAACCACTTAGCCCCACCACACCAAACAGATCCCCAGTTTCTCAGGACATAGCACTGTACGGGTCCTTGACAAAGCTCCAGGGGAAAAGTCAAATGGTGTAAAATAATCATGGAGTGGAATCAGCAGAAGAACTCTGGTAACATGAATAACCAGAATGGATCACCCCCCACACACACACACTCACACACACACACACACACACACACACACACACACACAAGGAAAGATATGGCAAATGTAACTCAAGATCCCATTCATAAATAATAGCTGGCTGAGATGTCAGAAATCGAATTCAGAATTTGGATTGCAAACAAGATTAATAGAATGGAGGAATATTTGGAATGAGAAATTCGAGGGGCAATTCAAAAGTCAGAATTAGAAATTCGAGGAGAAATTCAAAAGTTGTCACAAGAATTTAACGAATTTAAAGAAAAAACCACCAAAGATTTTGACTCACTGAAGCAAGAATTTGCAGCCCTCAAAGATCTGAAAAATACAGTAGAATCCCTCAGTAACAGAGTGGAGCAAGCAGAAGAAAGAATTTCTGACAATAAAGACTAAGTTTTTGAACGCTCCCAAACTCTTGGAGAGATGTAGAAAGCAAAAATGGATCATTCTCTCAGAGACCTCTGGGATAATTCGAAGAAGGCTAATATCTGCCTCAATAGAATCCTGAAAGGGATGAAGTGGCCTTGCAAGGCACAGAGGCCCTTCTCCATGAAATTATGAAAGAGAATTTTTGAGACATGCCAAGAGATTCTGAAATTCAGATAGCAGAGAGTTTCAGAACCCCAGTCTAACTCAATCCCAATAAGACATCCCCCAGGTATATCATAATTAACTTCACTAAAGTTAATATGAAGGAGAAAATTCTGAAAGCAGCCAGACGTAAAAAATCCATTACCTACAAAGGGAAGAATATTAGAATGACTGCAGATCTCTCTGCTGAAACTTTTCAAGCCAGAAGAGAGTGGTCATCGACTTTTAATCTCCTAAAACAAAATAACTTTCAACCCCAGATCCTGTACCCAGCTAAACTGAGTTTCATTTATGATAAAGAAATTAAATACTTTAATGACATTCATATGTTGAAGAAATTTGCCATAACCAAACCAGCTCTTCAGGTTATTCTCAGACCTATCCTCCATAATGACCAGCCCAATCCTCTACCACAAAGGTAAACACACTCAGAAACTTTTCATCAAACTCCAACTTCCACAGTGGCGAAAGGATTAAAAATGTCCACTGGACTTTCAAAAAACTCAAAACCCAAAATTTTACTATATTTATACCCTAAATTATATTGATACTAAATTTATCAATATTCTCCATTAATGTGAATGGCTTAAACTGTCCTCTAAAGAGGCACAAGTTGGCTGACTGGATACAAAAAATAAGGCCAGATATTTGCTGCCTACAAGAGTCACATCTTACCTTAAAAAATAAATATAGACTTAGGGTGAAAGGATGGTCGTCCATATTTCAGGCATATAGTAATCAGAAAAAAGCAGGTGTTACAATTCTATTTGCAGACACAATAAGCTTTAAACCAACAAAAGTAAGGAAGGATAAGAATGATCACTTCATATTTGTTAAGGGTAATACTCAATATGATGAGATTTCAATTATTAATATTTATGCACCCACCAGAATGCATCACAATTTATAAGAACCCTAACAGACACGAGCAATTTGATTTCCTCCAGCTCCATAATAGTCGGAGATTTCAACACTCCTTTGGCAGTGTTGGATAGATCCTCCAATAAGAAGCTGAGCAAAGAAATTTTAGATTTAAACCTAACCATCCAACATTTGGATTTAGCAGACATTCACAGAACATTTCATCCCAACAAAACTGAATACACATTACTTCTCATCAGCCCACGGAACTTACTCCAATATCGGTCACATTTTAGGTCACAAGTCTAGCCTCAGTAAATTTAAAGCATTAGAAATTATTCCGTGCATCTTCTCAGACCACCATGGAATAAAAGTTGAGCTCAGTAACAACAGGAATCTGCATACTCATACAAAAACATGGAAGTTAAATAACCTTATGCTGAATGATAGCTGGGTCAGAGATGAGATTAACAAGGAAATTGCCAAATTCTTGGAACAAAATGACAATGAAGACACGAATTATCAGAACCTATGGGATACCGCAAAGGCAGTCCTAAGAGGGAAATTTATAGCACTGCAAGCCTTCCTCAAGAGAACGGAAAAAGAGGAAGTTAACAACTTAACGGGACATCTCAAGCAACTGGAAAAGGAAGAACATTCCAACCCCAAACCTAGTAGAAGAAAAGAAATACACAAAATTAGAGCAGAATCAAATGAAATAGAAAACAAAAGAAGTATACAACAGATCAATAAATAAAAAAGTTGGTTATTTGAAAAGGTCAATAAAATAGATAAACCTTTGGCTAACCTAACCAGGAAAAAAAGAGTAAAATCTCTAATTTCATCAATCAGAAATGACAAAGACGAAATAACAACAGACTCCTCAGAAATTCAAAAAATCCCTAATGAATATTATAAGAAACTTTATTCCCAGAAATATGAAAATCTGATGGAAATTGACCAATACTTGGAAGCACATCATCTTCCAATAATTATCCAGAATCAAGTGGAAATGTTGAACAGGCCTATATCACGTTCTCAAATAGCATCAACCATACAAAATCTCCCTAAAAAGAAAACCTGGAAGCACATGGCTTCATGTCAGAATAATACCAAACCTTTAAAGAGGAACTAGTACCTATATTACTCAACCTGTTCCAAAATGTAGAAAAAGAATGAAGACTACCCAACACGTTCTATTAAGCAAACATCACCCTGATCCCCAAACCAGGAAAAGACCCAACAAGAAAAGAAAATTAGAGACCAATATCACTAATGAATATAGATGCAAAAATATTCAACAAGATCCTAACAAACAGAATCCAGCAACACATTAAACAAATTATACATCATGACCAAGTCAGTTTATCCCAGGGTCTCAAGGCTAGTTCAATATACGTAAATCTATAAGTATCATTCAGCACATAAACAAATTAAAAACCAAAGACCATATGATTCTCTCAATTAATGCAGAAAAAGCTTTTGATAATATCCA
>CAUYPK010028668.1:0-28601 GCA_963574355.1 Loris lydekkerianus | reverse complement strand
ATGTTTATTAAATACTATTTTATGTATTAATATCATGCATCTCTATGCATTATATTTATATATGATAATCTATATTAACATATATATTGGATGAATAATATATATGTATTTATATGTGTGTGCACACCTCTGTGTGTGTGTGTTTCTAAACAAATAAACAGTGTTTTTAAGAAGTTGACTGGCCAGAGTGACCTCCAGTTACCTATATTTCTGGCTTCCTAGGTGCCCTCTCCAGCCTATACCATGTCATCAACCCTTTTGGGGGATTTTAGTATTTCTGTGAGAAACAGTTTCAGTAGCCTGGATTTTTCTTTATCAACTTCTACCACACGATTCTGTTTCAGCTTCCCTGAAACAGTGCTGTTTATCAACGCTTTCTCTTGGTGTCATTCTGAAACTCCAAATTCTGTTGACCTACCTGTATTCCATTTCTTCAGCCAACTAAGCCAGTCCTGTCCTAACATTCTTATAAGTCATCTTTTCTGTTATTTTGTTCTGATATCCATTTTCTCCCCTTACCATTCCAGTGTATAACTCTTCCCATTAAATTGTTTCAAACTTGCTTTTATTTAAAAAGGTATTACTTATCATTTTTATTTGTTAAAGTTTAATATACTTTGATTTACTTGTACGGAAAAATGACGGGGGAGGTGTTAAATATTTATTTAGCAAGTAATGCATGCTCAGAATTAATTACTGCTTTATTCTGCTGGAAAGCCCTAGGATATGGACAGATATTAATTATTTTTATGTCTGATAAGATAAATTGAGTCTCAATGTGGTAGGATTACTGAATGAAACTATAAAAGACACTAGTTAATGGTATGACCTAAACCTCACAGTTTTATGATTTTGTTTCATGTAATTTTGGGGTTTTTTTGCGTTTGTTTAGATGGTTGGTGTTAGTCTACCAATTTCTAGCAGTGTGATTTCTATCACGTATTTATATTTTTATATTGTACAAATTAAAAGAGATAATGAATAATACAGGTTTATTTTTATAGATCCTGGTACCACATGAACATAAAACTGATGTTACCTGCAGTTATTTTGAATGATTTTTAGTGTGTTTTTATGTAAGTCTCAATAACTCATTTAACCTTGCTGAAATCCTTATAGTTGAAACTTAAATAAAAAGTGAATTATAATTTCACATATTAGAAAACTAGTTGACACATACCTAGCTAAACATTCAACAAAACAAAATGTGTGCTCCTCCAGCCTGATTCTCTAGTGAACTTTCAGTGTCCGTTTTAAGCTACAGATGCTTTCTTCATTAGATATGAGTATGATGAGCTGATCTGATTGTGCTGTGCAGCTGTCTCTTAGCTCTTGTCACCACACCTAAAAACAACTGCACATTTTTAAGCAGGTACGATTATGATGAAAAGGATTGTATAATATGTATTTTTATCAAAATATTCCTGTCTGGCTGCTGCACTAAAACCATATCAGTGCATTACTCATTCTGACATTTATATTGCATAAACTTTTTCTTTATCTAACAACAAAAAAAGAACATTGACAACAGCAGTTATGGATTTACTACTGTGAACCTGTGCAATTAGTTTGTGAAGGGAGAGTGTCTGTAAATATTTAATTTCCTTACTCTACCTCGACTGAAACATGACTGAGGGTATATTTAGGGTTGCATTTATTGAGGTAAGAAAGTCACTAGCATAAAGTCTATAAAAGAGTCTGTTTTCCCCCACCTTTTTATCAGAACCTTGTTTGAGTTATTATTTGTTACCCATTAAGGGCTATTATAATTTTCTACAATTTTTAAAATTAGTTCTTGAATAGAAATATTTTATAGGTCTACCAATAAAATGTATCTCAATGAATCTTAAAAGTAAGTACTATATATATACACATATGTACACACATGCAGAAAATGTTAACTATTTGAATTACTCATTTCTCTAGCAAAAGTGAAACTAATAGGTTCTAATATGTTTTCAAAACTATATTTAATTGGTCTTTAACTGTGGAATTTGTCTTAAACTTGTTGACACACGGATTGCACTTAGAACAAAGCCTGTATCTGAACATGACCTCTCAGTGTCCACCAGGAGCATCTAACTGTTGGCACCAGGTAATCCTTCCATCCTAAGAATTTTCGCCCTGGAGAATGTAATAATAAAGAAGAAAACAAAAAACAAAGGGAAAAAAAACACCTTGGGTGGTGCCTCTGACTCAACGGAGTTGGGTGCCGGCTCCATATGTCTGAGGTGGTGGGTTCAAATCCAGCCCCAGACAAAAACTGGAAAAAAACAAACAAACAAAAAAAACCAACACCTTGCATTGTTAACTTCAAGTACTTTTGTAAGCCTCTCTTGGAAATAGCTTCATATACATCAGTGACACTTATGAAGCTTCCTATCTGGTGTAGTGTGCCCTGTAAAGCATCTGTCAGTTTTAAGGCACTAAAAAAAAATCATTCTTCATATTAAGGTGTAATATACTACCAGTAATGACTATTCATTATTTTGAATAAATTCTCATTTTAATTATGGTATCATTATTGCTTCCACTAAGCAATCAGTGAGCAGAGATTTGAATCACGGAAAAAAGCACAGATCAGACATCATTTCATTCCTAAGTCTGATTTAACTTGATAAAGCTTGGAACATCTTCATGTTTACATTTAATAATATGCGAAATATTTCCTATAGCTTACCTGGGCAGAGGGATCTGCGGAGACCCATTCCCAAAGCTGCTGAATGAAGCTTGCTGGAGTTTTACAAGAGTCTGAAGTCTCTGAAGAACCTCACACCAAATATGTTTGTTTCTAGGCTCCAGTCCCCAAACTTTATAACCATATTTCCCAGATAAAAGTCTGATTCCATGGGGAAAAGAGGACAAATTGAATGCTCATTAGTCAAGATCCCACTAAAAATACCACCCACAGATAAAAATGTGGAAATTGTCCAGGGACTCACTTAAATGATCACACTTAATAACAGATGCAATAATTTCATATAGATGTATTTTTTAGTTTAATTTGTGTAGTAGCTGGGAAGTACTACTTTTCGCCCTGGAATGAAGGAAGTCCAACAGTTAGAAAGCACAGAATTCTGACCCCGTGGCCAATTTTAAAGTGACTATTAGGAATAGAAGTGAATGTAAACCCTCCGTTGTTCCTTAAGAACAAGTCCTGGTGTATAGACATAAAAGCCAGAAGACATAAACCATAGATCCAACACGTGAAAGACTGTAAAGAAAATAAGTATCAGTTTGTAATATTAAAATTCTTAAGGCATTCATCATATACCTGGTCTGATTTCTAGTGTTTAATTACAATTATATACATGGAAAATACATTTTTACTTTTAAGATTGAGATCTTTCCTCAAAATATACATAAATATTGCATCATAATTAATCATTAATAATTTGTTTTACCTGTGTGGATTTTCTAGCCTATAAGAATTACAAATACAGGAGGTGGTGGGTTCAATCCCAGCCCCTGGTCAAAAAATGAAAAAAAAAAAAAAAAAGAAAAAAGAAAAGAAAAAAAAAAAAGAATTACAAATACAATTGCTACACATTGGAAGAAGGAGTTGTCTTGGCCCACACATTAAATATGCAAACTCTAACAAAAGCCGATGAGCCAAAAAAAAAAAAAAAAAAAAAAAAGGAAAAAAAGACCCATGTGTACTTTTCACTTTTCATGATATCTAACACCACAGATAAGTAAAAAGTCCTCACAAAATCTGTATGTAATTCACAGATAACAGGTCGGACAGCCCTCGTTGCCATATTTCCATCAATCACATCGAACAATAGTCCTATTACAGAATTCATTCATTACAGAATGTAATGCATTTACAGAATGTATCATTAAACATAATTTAAATTTTTATTTATCCAAATTATCACATCTATTTCTGCTATCTATCCAGAATCAACCACTATTGTCTATCACAACCTTTTTAGCCATTTTCAAGTGTGTATATATATTGCATATGCATATATATATATATATTAATTTGGTGGTTAAAAGTTTTATTTTTTTATTTTAGGTTAATGTAAGGGTATGAACAACCAGGTCACAATATTTGAATTTGGTAGGTGGAGTCCATCTTGTAATTTTGTGTCTCACCCAAAAGGTGTGCTATATACGCCTACATTGTAACTTTAAGTGGGAACACACTAATTCCCTCTCTCCCCATCCGTCTCCCTCCCCCCAACTTGAATTTAGTTGAGGTTTACTCCTATGTGGGCATGAATTAGATCATCTGCTAAATAAATGGTGCTGGGAGAACTGAATAACCACATGTAAGAGACTGAAACGTGACCCACACCTTTCATCTCTGACAAAAATTGACTCAAGATAGATAAAAGATTTAAATCTAAGATATTAAATGATTAAAATCCTAGAAGGAAGGGTGGGAAAAATGCTTGAGGATTTCAGCCTGGGGGAAGATTTTATGAAGAAGACTTCAGTGGCAATTGCAATAACAACAAAAATTAACAAATGTGACTTAATTAAACTGAAAAGCTTCTTCACAGCTAAGGACACAACAATGAAAGCAAATGGACAACCTTCAGAATGGGAAAAGATATTTGCATGTTATGAATCTGACAAAGATTTTATAACTTGTATCTCTAGTGAACTCCAATTCACCAATGAAAAAAGAGCAAACAATCCCATTTGTCACTGGGCAAGAGACATGAACAGACCCTTCTCTGTGGAAGACAGATGAATGGCTAACAAACATTTGAAAAAAATGCTCATCATCCCCAATCATCAGAGAAATGCAAATCAAAACCTCCCTGAGATATCACCTGACCCCAGAAAAGAATATATCTTTGGTGAGAACATTTAGCATAGGATTTGCCATCTTATAAATATTTGTGAAGATACGTGACGGTAATCTTTTAACTATGGGGCAATAAGGCAAAACAAATCTAAAACTTTATTGTTTGGCACAACTGAAATGTTATATCCATTGAATAGCAACTTTCTGTTTATTCCTGCCTACCAGCCTTGGGAACCACCATCCTCTCTGCTTCTGTGTGTTGGACTGTCTTGTATATATCAAATGCGTCATATGGTATTGGGGTATCTTCTCTAACTAGTTTATTTTACTTCACATATTATCTTTGAACATAATATGTACTATTATTTTTTAACAGAATAATTTTACAGTATTTTTTTGATATATAAATGGTATGTATTGATGCTTGTGATGTAGCTTTAAATTTACATAAACAGATTTATGATGTTTACATAATTTTGTGATTGATGATTTTTTTTCTCTGAACTATAAGACTAGATTTTGTGATTTAAATATTTTGATTGCTACATATTTGAATCATGTGTTTTAACTAGATGGAAATTTTGATTGTGATGAATCTTCTTACATGTCTCATTTTTCTCACAGACAATAATCTGTCAAGTCTATTTAGTTGGACGGCAATTGGATATTATTCGGTCATATGACATCAATATTTTCAAATTCAGCATATGCAACACAAATTTTCCACAAATTACTCTTTATGACATATTTTAATATTTGCATTTAAAAAGGTTTAATATTTGTATATTTAAGAAAAATTTGCAAGTATTTTTTATTCAGTCCTCTAATATCTTACTATCTCCAGGAACCTTGTATATTTTATTTTTTTATCATTTCAGGTTCATTTGAGGGTACAAGAATTAGGTTACACTGTTTGCATTTGTTAGGTAAAGTCCCTGTTATAGTTGTGTCCTGCCCTCAAGAAGTGTGCTGTGTACCATAAACCCCATCCCTCTCCCTACTCCCCTCTCTCCAATCCCTCCCTCCGTCACCCCCCACCTTGAATTGATTTGAGTTTTTAACTTCTGTGAGCATATATTAGATTGTCTACTGCTTTATATTAGAATGGAGTACATTGGATTCTTGCTTCTTCATTCTTGTGATACTTCACTAAGAAGAATGTGTTCCAACTCTATCCAGGTTAATACAAAAGAGGCAGTCTCCATCTTTTTAATGGCTGAATAGTATTCCATGGTATACACATACCACAGCTAGTTAATCCATTCCTGGGGTGGTGGGTATTTAGTGTGGTGATTGTAAATTAACATGCTATAAACACTCTAGTGCAAATGCTCTTACTAGGCATCTACCCAGGAAACTTGTATTTAAACAAATTAAAGGAAGCAATGGAATATTATGAAGCTTTTACTTTGAACACTGATTAAGAATATATTTAGAGCACTGGACAACTGGATAGTCACATACAACTTAACGAAGTAAGACCCCTGCCCCAAGATACACACAAAAATTAATCCAAAACTAATAAACACCTTAAATATAAAAGTAGAAAACTCTTAGAAGAGTAATTTTAAATCTTCATGGTGTTATGTTTAGCAATGGATTCCTAAACAGGACATTGAAAGCATAAGGAACAGCAACAAAGCATAGATGAGTTGGTCAAAGTATAATAAATGCAACAGAGTTGCTCCCTTTAGAATGGTAAATGTGTTGTATGAATTTTACCTGAATTAATTATTTTATGGAGTTTAGATATAATTTTACATGTATTATTATTTGTCTGTCCTTTTTAGTGAACTATCTAATTTTATACTTTGCACATATAATTGGCATGCATTCTTTATAATAAATTGTGTCTATTATGTGAAATAAAATAGTTGTTGTTTTAATGAGTTTCTGAGAGCTTTCAAATTTGGTGAAACTGGAGTTAGCTTTTAAATTTGAAATCAGAAGTTTCGAAGTTGATGAAGTCCCTTATATTAATATTTGTGAAATACCAAGTTTTTAAAAAAGATAATTAATGAGAGTATTCAATTAACAATGTAACTATGTTTTCCTAAAGTCAGATATACCTGCTTTTCATAATGAATATTGCATAAGAGTACTTGGCTTTACATATTCAAATTGCTCATTCTTTCATTTTATTTTACCATAAAAATAAGAAAAAATCATAAACACTTTGTACATTTCCACTTCCTGCTCATCTCAGTTTTCGTCTTTACTGAAGGTAACCCCTATCCCATCTGCTACTTACATGCAAGTTGTCATTTCATAACTATGTGTTCATGGACTCACTAATAAAACATGATATAAGTGCAGAGATATTTAAAATAAATTTGTATCATATAATACTGAATGCCTCATTCTTTAAATTTATTTTTATCTAGTGTTTTTTGCATTTATGTTAATTCATTTAGCTATCCATTTTTATCTGACTTTACTGAATATATATGTTTTTAGACATTTACAATTTTTTCCCCAAAGTGGCTGTAACCTTAACACCCCCTCCAACAGAGTAAGGGTTGTTTCCTTTATTCTATTTCCTTACACCTTAAAGTCACTAGCTTTTGAATTTTTGTATAAGAGTGTATTACATCATTTTGTCGGTACATTTCCCAGATCATTAAAGTATATGTATTATCCATATGAGGTTTCTTCCTTTTTGAATTTTCCTGTTTCAATTTCAATAGATTTAGAGTGTCCATGTGTTTTTGTTACATGGATGGATTATATGATGCTGAAGTCAGGGCTTATTGTGTACCCTTTCTTAGTTTTTAATGTGGGTGTATTTTATCCAATGTCCTGTGTATTTTTGGTTTGTGCTTTTTTAGTTCAGCTGATGTGTATATGGATCTGTTTTCTCAAGTGTGTGGCTTGGTCTTTTACTGTATTTATAGTCATTTTTATTATGCAGACTTAAAACACTTTAAAGCATAAAAATGTATCAGCCTTTGTGATTTTTCTGCAGTGTTTACAGATTTCATCCATACTGAATTATACACACGCACACACTGGCATGGTTTGTACATGCACAGGTAATGGATATCAATGATCATACATTAGTTTTGACATTGAAGGTAGGAACCATGTGATAACAGAGAGAAAAGCTCATGTGCAAGAGAAAACAAACTCGGAGGTAGGAATATATATGATGGTAGTGGGTGCTCTACTTTTGCATCATTGAGGTGTTATTTAAAACTAATCCCATTTTAGGAAAATATCCTTTGGCTGGACTCTGTGTTCTAAGGGTATTATCTTACTGTAACTAAGAAATAAAGAGAAATCTTGAAGAAGAGAATGAATTCATGAAATCATAATTTAACGGTAATCAATATGTAGAAAGGTAGGGAATACATGACCACTTCAATTTATCTTTGAAGGAGAGATATCTTTGCAATGAAAACGGGGTCTGTTGGAAGCAGGGCTAAGCACAAGCAGAATAGAATCTCTTTTCTGTCCCTTATCTTCCTGGGTTTGATCAATTTGGAATGGTGGGTGGCATCCGTATGAGCATCACAAAATGGTCTGGTCAAATAGAACAGAGCCACAAGCTGATTAGGGACCAGGCCAGTAAGGAATATAGATGGGTGGGGGTTTAGTTTAGGCAATAGAGAAATCTGACAGCAAATTGTACCTTTAGCCCTGAATTGTGCTTTTCTTTTGTTATGATCAAGCTTTTGTACAATCTTGACAAACACTAATAATCAGTCTTCATTCTCTAAGGAATTAAAGGATGGGCTATATGTCCATGCCCTGGATGACATCGGAAGAGAGGAAGAAACACGGTCTCACAAATTAGCACCAAAATAATACTTGGGAATCGGAACACAGTATCAGTGGCAGCTGAATCCCAGATGTGATTAGAATGCTGCAAACTCATAGAAATAAGGAAGGAGAACATTGAATTTAAGTGCTGGTTTTTATCTGGATTAGCTGGTGGTAGATATAGCCAGTCAGATAAAGCTATGAAATTATTTATAATTGCATCTATGCAATCTTATATAATTCAAGTTGTATGCAAATGAAAGAAAACAATATTCCCCATTCTGAAAATTACATATTTTTCCTGTATATGTGCATGTTGTGTCTATCAATCAGTATCAGCATATAGAATATATGTAAATATATATAGGGTAATGTGTATATATTCCTCTGTCAGTATAAACATAATAAAGAGCAAATTGATGAGACAGATTTTTCTACATGTAATATCAGCATAGGTAGAAGGTTGCCTAGGATCTTTATTTTAAAATATCTAAAAAACAACAGATTACATTAGTAGATTAAGCATTTTCATTATATCCTCTTCATATTAAGGTGCAGAACAGGGTGGCGCCTGTGGCTCAGTGAGTACGGCACCGGCCCCATATACCGAGGGTGGCGGATTCAAACGCAGCCCTGGGCCAAACTGCAACAACAAGAAAAAAACAGCCGGGCGTTGTGGCGGGCGCCTGTGGTCCCAGCTGCTGGGGAGGCTGTGGCAGGAGAATCGCGGAAGCCCAAGAGCTGGAGGCTGCTGTGAGTCCTGTGACGTCACGGCACTCTACCGAGGGCGGTAAAGTGAGACTCTCTCTACAAAAAAAAAAAAAAAAAAAAGTTGCAGAATATACTCTCAACCATTTTCAAGTTAATTTTTAGTGTGAAAAATAGACTTTACAGATAATGTGATTTTTCCCAAACACTTTTTTCATGGCCTCTTTCACATCTTTGTTCCTCAAATTAGATGATGGGATTCAGCATGGGAATCACGACGGTGTAAAACATTGAAACGACCATGTCCTGTTCCAAAGCGTAACTGGAACTTGGCCTTACATACATGAAGAGAACAGTGCCATGAAAAACAGACACCCCAGTCAGGTGTGAGCCGCACGAGGAAAAGACTTTTCTCTTTGCTTCAGCAGAGTGCACCCTCAGAATGGCCGCCAGTATGAAACCATAGGGTACCAGGACTGTCAGGATGGTGACTATCTCAATGCATCCAGCAACGTAGAACAGCAGAACCTGGTTTATGCGAGTGTCGGAACATGACAGAGTGAGCAGGGGAGGGATGTCACAAAAGACATGCCTAATTTCATTGGATCCACAGAAGGAGAGGCTGAAAGTGGCCACCGTGTGTAACGTAGCGTGCAGAATTCCCCCAACATAGGAGGCGGGGATGAGGGGCATGTAGACTCTGGGTGACATGGTCACGGCGTACAGCAGAGGGTTGTAGATGGGTACATAGCGGTCATAAGCCATCGCAGCCAACAGAAAGCATTCTGTGGTTCCAAGAGTAACAGCAAGAAACATCTGTGCTGCACAACTGAGGAATGAAATGGATTTGTTTTGGGATATAAAATCTACTAACATATTTGGGCTAATGACTGAGGAACAGCAGGCGTCCACAAAGACAAAACGCTGAGGAAATAGTACATGGGGGTGTGGAGCCGGGAGTCCCCAATGACCAATATGATCAGCCCTAAGTTTCCCAGGAGAGTGAAGAGGTAGATTGCTAGAAACAGGAGGAAGAAAGTGATCTGCAGTCCAGGATCATCTGTGAAGCCCTTCACTACAAACGTGGTAACTTCAGTGATGTTCTTCATGTTTCAATTGCATGGAACAAACTTGAAGATACTCATAAAATTACAGTTCCTGTTACTGTACAAGAGAACGAACAAGACTGTGACTCAAGGTAATATGAACTATGCCCTCATATATCCGGCACTCTTAGTAAGTTTTGGGCCATGCATAATTTCCCAGTAGAAGGTAAAAAGACAGCAACAAGTCGGTGGAGTGTTCATGCTACTCACTGCATAATCGAATGATAGAAAGGGGAGCTCACCAAGTGAATGAACTCACCCTGTTTTAAGCCATTAGATCTCCTGGAAAATTTACCACTGATTTCTATTAGCTATTTTCATATTAAATAGTACTGAAATATGAAGTGTCTACAAGAAAAATTTGTTCTGGCATCCAAACACAGGAGATACTATGTCAGTGGAAAGATCTTTGGAATATAATGTCAGAATTCAAGATCTTTCAGCGATTGTGTAAAATGATTTGTAATCTCTACTTACCTACTTACACCTAGAATGAGAACATTAACAGTTATTTTACAAGATTGGAGTAGATATTGGAGTAAATTACCACATTAAATAGATAAACATTTTAAATAACTTTAATTTCACAGTGTGGTGTCTTAGGTTGGTTCTAAAGAGTATTTTAGGATGAAATCCAGTGAAATATATATATATATTTTAATTAAATCATAGCTGCATACATTGATATGATCATGGGGCATCATACACTAACTTCACAGACTATTTGACACATTTTCATCACAATAGTTAACATAGCCTTCCTGGCATTTTCCCAGTTACCGTGCCAAGACATTTACATTCCACATTTACTAAGTTTCACATATACCCTTGTAAGATGCACCGCAGGTGTAATTCCACCAGTACCCCTCCCTCCAACCACCTCCCCCCTCCCTCCTTTCCCTTTTCCCCTTTCCCCTATTCTTAGGTTGTAACAGGGTTGTAGCTTTCATGTGAAAGCCCTAAATTAGTTTCATAGTAAGGCTGAGGACATTGGGTACTTTTTCTTCAATTCTTGAGATACTTTACTAAGAAGAATATGTTCCAGCTCCATCCATGTAAACATGACAGAGGTAAAGTCTCCATCTTTCCTTAAGGTTGCATAATATTCCATGGTGTACATATACCACAATTTAGTTATCCATTCATGGATCGATGGGCAGCTGCTGTGGCTGTGCTTTACTCGAATAAAATATGCCACCAATTGGACTTGACCTAGGTGCTCCAGTGGTCTCTCTATAGGCCACATGAACTACTCTGTGTCAGGTATTTTGGGAAACAAATGATATAAACCCAGGTCAGTTCCTGAAAAAAACCTTCAGATTGAAGGAGGGACAAACATTTCCAACATAAACCCTCATTGGAAACCGAGAAGTAATAAGTAGGCGTATTAAATTCCGTGAATATACGAGCATTATGGAAACCTAAGGGAGAGACAAGGAGCCCACTCTGAGAGGTGAAGAAAGGCAGTGAGAATGACAGACAGGATTTCAAAATGAGCCATAAAGCTTGCAAGGTAAGTATAAATCACATCGACTAAAAAAGGTTCATGGACCTTAATACCGTTCCTGACAGATGCCCAGTCTTGCTAGCAAAGAAAACTAGGTCCTAGAGTATAAATGGGATCATCAGGAAAGCCATCCCCATTAAAGCTCACAATGTCCTCCTGTTTCCTGACCAGCTGCTAATAGTGTCTGTTCAGCCCTACACCAGTCAGTTTGCCTGTCAGATTTTTCTGAGCACTGTGTGTCTTTTTGATTCACACATGTCCAGACAGAGATAATGTATAACAGGTATTCAACAAGTCTTTAATGAATAAGGAAATGGAAGAAAATACATAAAAAACTATACTGTTTAAGACAATTCTTGTTTTATACCAATTCCTAAACCAAAACTAAAACAAAACAAGCATAAACCATTATAAAGATGCTTCAGATTTGCACTCATTCATTCATTCTTCTTTTATATTAATTCAAACTAGTAAAAATAGGATTTGTTGGGAAAAAATTGGATTGTTATGATTTAGGGTGCTCTTCCACTATAATTGTAGAATTCTACTATGTCTGTCAGATTTTAATGTCCTACTATTACAATAATTCCTACAAGCTTCAAATTATAGTACCGTACAGAACTTGTCATTTTTGAAGGTGCTATACCTTCATCCATTTCCAATTAAAATGATGAATTAAACACTCCATTAGTTTATTATGCATTCCTTTCACAGAAAGCTATCTATCTATACATACATTTACCAATTACACCATCAATTCTAAAGCCAAAGCATAAACGGAGAGGGTTAAACACCTTTGTAAAAAGTGCCTCGGTACGTAAGAATAAGATTGTGATACTTTCGATCAATACTGGATTTAACATCATTTACTTGAGATTATAAACTGGTCATACATTTTGATATTGTATACAGAGAGAAAATTGTGAAATTTCTTTGTAACTGTTTTTAGAATTAACTTTTAGAAAATCCAAGCATGGAAATCCTGGGTGTAATTGCCACAGGCAGCCAGAGTTACACAGCAGTGGTAGTTCGAGTTCCAAATTATGTATTTTCCTTAACCGATTAGTACAGCTGTATGCCCAACAGTAGTGTTAATCTGTTTATTGCTTTAGAAAATCCTCAAGCATTTGCCCAACTACCATAATTCTTCTGGGAAGACAAGTTTCTACAAAGAATGTACATGTATAACAAGTGTAGTGATCGAAAAGAAATTATTTTTTTAACTGTGAAATTTTAACAGATGCTGCCTAAATAATCAAACCCATAAAAAACACAAGGTATAGTTTAACGAAAAATCTTAACTAAAAATCAGGACCCCCGTGACTACCTCTCAGCTTGGCCTCACACTGGCTGTACAGATGGAGGTGAAGAATAATTTTCGTGATCCTTCCTTCTGATAAGGCCTGTTCTACAGCCTCATGGATATGAATGCAGATATTTTTGAAACTAAAAATATACTAGTTCAGTTCAATATTACCTATTTACCACCTACTCTTCAATGTACACTGGAAAATTGCACACTGTGCACAGCAGAGAAAAGAGAGGCTCCCTGATCTGGAGGAGAAGCCACTTATATAAGTTTGAAAAAGAATCATCAATATAAATAAAATGACTGCAGAAAGTGATTAATATTATAAGGTCTATGAATCACACGTGAGGAGGCAGAAAGGGAAGGAAGTGTGTAGCTACTTTAGATGCTAGACGGGCAAAGGAGTGTTTCTGAGAAGTGACACTAAATTTGAAACCTAAATGACAAAGGGGAGTTTTGGGAGGAGATTTCCCATTAACAGGGGCAAATACAAAAGCCTTGGGAGGGGGAGCGGGGAGGAGAGGGTCATAGTGCCCAAGAATAGTGAACTCAAGAGAGAACAGACCTGGTGAGGTCAGAATGGAAACTATGGTCATGTGTGTGCAGTATTGTGTAGCCCAAGTTAAAACTGAGAATTCTGTGGAAAAATCCAGTGGGTTGGAAGCCAGGAGTTCTACGTTTTCACTTATGCTTTGGGAGTGTGCTTGGTTTCCATGAACAAAGGAATACTATAAGATCAGAGTGGAAAGTATCGTAGTTTTCAAGGTGACAGCTGGTGATAGCCCGTGTTTGTCTGGTAGCCATGCATGGATTAATCTATGGATAGAGTGAGGATGAATTGTAGAGATGGATGAGCTTGCTGTTTAAGTTACTTGGAGTACTCCTCAAAGAACTTATGCGAATGAATAAGAATGTCTGTATACATTGTAGGGACTCTAAACACACTCAGTTATACTTATAAAGTTATATCAAGTAAAAACCATTCTCTTGGTTTGTACAAAGGAAATTTATTCTTGCATGCACAACCTTGGCCATTATAATATTGTAAACTTTTTGTAAGCAAGTTCAACTCCACATTCAACTTTTAAAATTACAAGTTGAAGATCCTGTTTTAGTAAATCCAGTCGTATGCCTCAGACTATCGCACACAGAATTGCTACAGCTTATGTCATCCTGTGCCTCTTAAAAAAGACAAGTGTTAGTCCACGTTAGGGAAAGAATGAGGAATCATATAAATGAAACATTATAATCTGCACAACATTTTCTCAAATTAAAATAATATCTTCTCATTGTCAAAGAGTATCTTCTGGTTTAAAATAATCATATAAATAATGAAATAATGAAAGAAAATACGAAGGCGTTTCAGATAAGCATAAAGGAAAATTAAGTGATAATTATATGTGGGAGAACTTGAAAAGGAAATCCAACCTGAATTGTGAGGTATACTGAGGCCTCTCTATAGGGGATGCTGGACAGTTTTTCTATTTTATGGGGAACAATAATGATTCATTTGAAGTTCTTTAAAACTAAATTCTATTTGTCCTTTTGGACAATAACATAATTTTGTAATGCTAGGAAAGTATATATGATCATAAGTGTCAAGCAAATTCAGCTAAGTGATTCTTATATGCAGACCATATAATAAGGGATAAGAACGCAGACTCTAGGGCTGAACTTCTAGGGTTCAAATCCAGATTTACTACCTGGGCAACTACCAGCAAGTTGCTTAACCTCTGTGAGTCTCCTTTCCTTCTTCAGTAAAGAGGGGTGTTGTGATGGTCAAATGAGTTCATTTATGTATAATACCAAACACACAATTATTATTAACAAATAAATTGCTATGATTTACATTACATATAATAAATGACAAGAAACCAATATGTAAATGCAACTCATACGAATGATAAAAACCAAAAATATAGTTTAGCAAGGGGGTGGAGAGAATCAGGAGCAGGCAGGGGAAGGGCGGAGGGCGATTGGTGGGATCTCACCTGATGTGCACATGGAAAGGGTATATTTCAAAATAGCTAAGAGTAAATTTTAAAAATCTTACCATGAAAAAATAAATAAGTGAGGTGATGGAGAGTTAATCAGTTTGATTTAAGCGTTCCACATTGTATATCAAATCATCACATTTTACCCCATAAATATATACAGCTATGATTTTAATTAAACATTACATTTTTTTAAAAAAGAAGTTTTAAGAATGATAATTTAGTAAGCATGAGAAATATTTTAGGGCTACTTTATATCACATCCTTTAGATATACTTTGTATTTTATACGTTATAATATACTTTATAATTTCAGGGCTTTGTTTCCTCTGAAAAATTGTCACATAGTTTATTCTAAGAAAATATAAATATGCTCAACTAAAATAGAAGTGACTGACATGGTCATTATACTGTGTGAAATGTACCTGAGTATAAGAGTATAGATAAATAATGTATTTTGGCAATTAAAAATCAGTAAAATATACACTAAAATAAATTTATTTTCATTAAAAAGGGTAAGTATGGAATACGCGTTAGGGAAAGCATTTCAAGCATTTGTTATGAAGTAGCTAATATATTTACACTGTTTGATTTTATATTAAACTTCCATAGAGCTCCTGAGTTTCTCAGCTTTAATGTCTTATTGAAATCATACAAATGTGAACCACTGCCATTAATCACCATTCTATAACTAAAGATGGATTTCTCAAAATAAATTTAAAAATATGACTGAAGAACATGAAAATAGGTAATGATGTCCTCCATCTTAAAGAAATAAATCACATTTGCTTCTTTGTGTGTGTGTGTGTGTGTGTGTGTGTGTGTGTGTGTGAAGCAATAAATTTCATAGTAAAACAGTCATAAAGAAAGTACAAGCCACATGATCCATTCTCTCATCCTGACCAATGCTTTGGGGATGATTCATACGACAGCCGAAATCCAGCAGATGAAAACCTGCTTCTTTTCAATACCTTCCAGCAGCAGCCAATGGGAATAGGACAGCACTGCAGGAAATAGAGCCTTGTGGATGTGATCACGGCTGCATGTGCTTTCTTATCCTATAACAATTTAAATTTTATACATAATGAAAATAGACATGATGAGAAAAGCCAAGCTTTCTCATTTTGTTAGGCCATATTTTAAAACAAGAGCCCTTAACCAAATCCATTTAATAAAAATTTCGTAAAACATGTAAAGGATGATTTTAATCATCAATGTTGCCTTTTTTGCAACAAAAACCGACGTGTCCATGAGGATAATCTTGTTTATGGAACTAAAGTTACATTACAACGATCACTATAAACTATTTGATGAAACCTAGCACTGGTTTCACTTTAAGGGCAAAAGTCTTATAGCAATAGAATCACGTGTACTCATACACACAGGCTGTCTCTGTCACATGCTTTAGTTTATATCATCATCTTTAGAAAGATATTTCAACAGAGTAGCTCTTAATAAGAAAATTCACAGTCCCCCGGCCCTACCCACTGGAGCGGGTTCTTATTTATGTTTTGGAGACTGTTTTCCTAGTTGGTCATTTTATTTATAAATATCAGAAAACATTAAGTGTTTAAAATAAAAGACATTTTAAATCTGTTTGCCATAAATTTTCAAAAATACTATTAGGGCATTGATGTCAATGTAATACTCAAGAGTTGTTGAGCTGGAATTAAAAAAGTAAAACTCCTGAACACCATGATAAAATGAAGTGTACATAAATCCAGCTAGTAAATAATAGAGTTATATAATCCATGATCTTAAAAACATCCAGGATTATGAATTTTAGGAAGAGAAGAGGCCATAAAAATCTAATAAAAGTTTACTTCTTTTGGGAAAATCTCTGCTTGAACAGGTAATTTTGGAGATTCCAGGGGAACTTACTCTCTTCTGGCTAGACCATTCCATAGTTATACTATTTCATTATTAGAAATTCTGCCTTGGACTTTGTCAAAAGCTATTTTCTCATTGGTCATTTCTCTCTTCTGGGCCACAAAATAATCTCACTAAGCTCTCTTCCACATAAAAAATCTTTTAAAAAGTTTAGAGTTATCCTCTCTGTAATAACGCTTCTCTTATCTGGGTCAATTATCTCCAATTCCCTCCACCATTTCTCAAGTTACCAGGTAGCAGAAAAGTTGCTCTTGCCCTTGGCCCAGTGAAGGCATCAATATTCTCTCATTACGTGTGAGTCGGAACAAACCAGAGTTCTCAGTGTGGTTCACCATTCCACTCAACAAGTGAAAGTTAAAAGGCCTGGGGCCGGGAGTGACACCAGCACTTTCAGTTGGAAATTAATTTCTTCTTGTAAAATAGAAATAATAATTTCTTATTGTTAAAATAAATTCCAGCCCTGTCTCGCACACAGAATTGTGGCATGTATAAAATAAAACTGATATTGTTTGGAAAATTGTAAAGCACTGTAAATGTGTGATGTAGACATGTCGTTCTAATCTTTTAGAATTCTCTTAAATGTTAATTCAGTCTTTTTCTTTATTATGAATCTATCCAGATGAATATTGACTCTATTCATGAACTATGAAGTGACACTTAATAGTCCTAATACTAATTATTTATTTAGCATCTAGTAAATCTCAAGCACCACGTTAATACTTTTTCTGTTATATTTTACTTAATATACATGGCCTTGTAGGGGTATTACAACTACCTCTGTTTTACATATTAAAGAATTCACATCCTGTACTTATTCAAGATTATATGCATATTCTTATTTAATTTTCCTTTTTGGCTGTTCAGATCACTGTTTTCTTGACTAGTGGATTCCAAATGTGTTTGACCATTATTGTCTTTTAAAAAGATTGAGCCATTTTTAAATAAATGTATATATTTTTGTTTATATTTTAATGGACTAATATGTATATTTATGTACATTTAAATATGTATATTTAATATGTATTTTAAATAAATGTATATATTTTGTTTATATTTTAATGGACTAATATGCATATTTATGTACTTTTAAATATGTATATTTAATATGTATTTTTAAATACATGTATATGTTTTGTTTATATTTTAATGGACTAATATATATATTAGTAAAATTAGTGATTTTAAAGGTTTCTCAACATTCAAATGGAAATTTAAAAATTTTCTCAGTTGGCTGTCCTGTGTGTCTGTGAATTATAGGCAACATGCTCTAGTAGGCATCCTCAAACTTTTTAAACAAGGGGCCAGTTCACTGTCCCTCAGACTGCTGGAGGGCGAGACCATAGTTAAAAAAAAAAAACAACTATGAACAAATTCCTATGCACTCTGCACATATCTTATTTTGAAGTAAAAAAACAAAATGAGAACAAATACAATCACACCACCTCGTGTGGCCTACAGGCCGCATTTGAGGACCACTATGCAGCATCCTTACCATTGTTCTATAGTTTATGACAGTTTGGTAAACTAAAGTCTAAAGGTCATCTCTGGCTCACAGAATATTTTTTGGATAGTCCACAAACTCATGATGGTTTTTATATTTTCAAATGGTTGACATGAAACAAAAGAATAATAATACTTTGTAATACATGAAAATTATATCAAATTAAAATTATATTATCATGTTTTACTGATGGACAATCCTACTCATTGTCTGTGCCTTATCTATGGCTATTTTCATACTATAACTACAGACCTAAGCATTTGTGACAAAGATTGTGTGGTCTGAGAAAAAGATCACTTAGAGAAAAAGCTTGTGACCCCTTCTTTAGACCAATACAATCTTATTTTTATTAGAAGTATGAAGAAATTTATTAGAAATAAGATGTTTTATAGTTAAGGAGACTGGCCTCATGGTTTAGACTTTGATTTCTATTTCTGTCCCTCACTAGCTACCTGTTCCTTGTTAATGATCTCTGCTTTCTGGTCCTTTGGTTCTGCACTTATAAAATGCCATTAGATTATATGAGCCCTCTATGTGTTAAAGATATTCAATGTTATGTCCATGAAATGTGCCAGACATAGGAAAAATACATCTGATGGATGTATATATGTATGTGTATGTATGTAAGTGTATGTATATGTGTGTGTGTCCACAACATGAACCAGAAATGTAGATTCAAAGAGCCTTTCCAGACTTGACGGGAAAACCAACTATGTGTAATAATAACAATAAATCTTAGCATTGATAATACAGTTGGAATCATTTTCTGTATGACAAGAAGTGCATTTTCAAAGTGTTCTGCTTGAAGAAACAGAACTGTATTTAGGAAAACGAATGCTTTGGCATAAACTATGACTTCAAGACCATAAAAAATGTAAATCCAAATTTAATAAAGAATTAAATACTCTAGAATTTACCATTAGAAAAACAATTTGAACTTGAATACTATAAAATTTTTTTCACCTTCCTAGAAAGTTTTATGAAACATTTTCTAAAACTTTTCAAGTTGTGAACTAGATTTATATTACCCATTCAGTTTTCCTTTTACTCGGAAAAGTATTATAATTAAGCTAAGATAATGGTATAAACAAGCACATTGTGTGAAACATAATATTAAAAGCAAGTTGCTTCTAAGAGAATTCTGATTTTTTAATAATTGGAAAAAAGTCTTTTGTCTTTTTAATAAAGAGGCATGCTAATGTTCAACTTCTGAATTGTTTTTCTGGATCCATTTGTCAGTAGTGGTAACAATGAGTTTAGACCTATGATAGAAAGCAGGTAATGGTGATTAAGAAATTTTTTCACCCACAACAGTTACAGGTTGTAAGAGTATTACAGGACAAGTATGCCAAATAATAGAAGTACATATTCCTGATGCTTAGGAATTCTCCCTCTGTGTGAAAAACATTTGGAATCTAAATAAACTCTCTGAGGACAATAGGTTGTCTTACAGTCATTGTTTAACTAAGGTTTATTAATGATAATGAAAGAACATAAAATTTTCAGACACTAAGATTGCGATTTTATTTTAGAAGATAATTATTGGTGACCCAATTCCAGGAAAAAAAATAAATTAGCATTCAGGTTCTAAAAAGTACCAAAATATTTAAAAACACACAGTCCTAGAAAATCTAAGATGTGGGAATGCAACATCCATATGAAGTTTCAAAAGTGAATCTTGAAAGTAAATATACTGATGCATGAATAGTTTTCTTTTTTTGTGATTAGAATTTTTTTTAAATCTCTCTTTTCATTAATGTTAGTCACTGGAAATTTGGAGACAGAGTCTCACTTTTTTTTTGATAGTATTTTCTTTTTTTATTAAGTCATAGCTGCATATATTAATGCAATTGTGGGGTATAATGTGCTGGTTTTATATACAATTTTAAATGTTTTCATAAAACTGGTTAACATAGCCTTCACCATATTTTCTTAGTTATTGTATTAAGACATTTATATTCTACATTCAGTAAATTTCACATGTACCCTTATAAGATGCATCGTAGGTGTGGTCCCACCAATTACCCTCCCTCCACCTCTCCTCTCCTCTCCCCTCTTCCCTTATTCTTGGGCTATAATTGGGTTATAGCTTTCCCCATATAGGTCCCCATATTCTTGGGCTATAATTGGCTTATAGCTTATAGAATATAAGTCCCCATATTCTTGGACTATAATTGGGTTAAATCATTTTTGAGTATCAACCATTCCCAACCTCTTCTTGGCATTGGCGATAAAGCAATGAATCAAACACAGTCTCTGACCTCATGGATCTTATATTTCAGTGGGGGAAATCAGGAAATAAATACAAAATAAAATATCACCATAATGTAAACGATGGACTTTGGATGACAATGAGGCATCAGTGTAAGTTTATTCACAGTAGAAATACAGAGGGTGCCAAAAAAAATGTATACACATTTTATGAAAGAAAAAAAATACTGTATTAAAATTGTTAATAGTCAATATACAATGACAACAAAAGCTGAATATGAGTCATGTTCACCTTCTGCAATTACCAGAGGGACTCAAAGTGGTTATCATCATTGTCCAGGCACTTTTGAGGACAGCAAACTGCTGCTTGAGCAACAATAACCAAAGTGCCCTCCTGTGTCCCTCTGCAGCCTTTGCAATGTCTTCCTGAAGCACCACCAGGGTAGCCAGTTTTCTACCGTACAGAACCTTCTTTAAGGTCCCCATAGATATAAGTCAAGGGGTATTAGGCCAGGAAAACGTTAGGAGAAATCAACTGCACCTCTTTGTCCTACCCATTACCCTCGCAGATTCTCATCAAGGTGAGCTCTCACATAACCTTGGGATGAAAATGTTCCATTTTGCTGTTTTAAAAACATTTTCTATGCTTGCTCTGATAACTCCTACTAAACACATGCTAATTGTTTGCAGACTTTTGGGGTGAGCGTGTAAACTATTCCAGCATTGTAGCAGGAGAAGTAGGGCTTGTTGCAGTGTGGGGCCTCACGGATCTTCCCAAGGACACATCACACACAGTGCCCAGCCTCTCAGAATTGTCATGATTGTGTGCAGTTGTTAGTGTGTTGGAGGCTCCGTTGCATACTCACACCTCCATTGTCATTGTACTTCCACGATGTTAGGGATTTTCAAATACGACTTCAAAATAGTCTTGGACTCCTCGAACAACAACCTTGCTTCAATCATTTTCTTGGACTGTCCTGCCTGTCACATGGGTGACATCAGCATTCATTTGATTAAAGTCATCTTTTCAGTAAACATCAAACTGCACACTGACATTGTAATTTCAACTTTGAAAAGTAATACACAGATAGCATCACTTAAAATGTGCACACAGATTTGGGCATCCCCCCATATATTCCTCTGGGGAGGCTGTGGGAGGGCAGGGGAGAATAGAGGAACTCTCTATACTTCTGCTTAATTTTGCTGTGAACCGAAACTTTCTTTAAAAAACAAAATTTATTAAAATATATCATTAGGTTATGGTGATAAGTGCATTGAAGAAAAATTAAACAGGGTAAGGGGATGAGTGCAAGGGGATATTATGACCACAAAACTTTCTTTCATCTTAATTATTTCTGGTGTCTTGCCTTATCCCCCGGCCTTATAAAATGTCTTTGGTTTGAGGCACACACTTTTCCAAGTCTATAGAACATTTACTTTTAATTATTAAGCCTATGATGACTTCCCAGCACATAGTCTCACATTGGTCCACGAGGTTCCCATCAATGCACAACCAACCCACACCCCACTCCAGCCTTGCCCAAGCCCCTCCGTCTCTCACTCCATCCACCCACATTGTCCTGGAGCTGCTTCTTGAATGTACCACTCACAGTTCTTGGGCATGTATCCTGGCTGTTTCTTATGCCGGGCTGGTTTTGCTAACAGTTAAGTACCTCTTAAGGACTGACACTAACCACTTGGGGATTTGAATTCTATGTCCTTTATTAAAAGCCTACAATCTCTTATATCCATAAAGGCAGCATTTTTGCCTGTGTGATTATTCTGTCCCCAGAACAATAGCTGCCCAAGGATAGTTGCTAAAAAAAATCTATGGTCAATAAAGAAATAAATGTAGTGTGTGATTGAGCCCACTTGGCAGAGAACACCTGCTATGTTTACAGATATTGAACCAACAACCTCTGGTTCAATGACATCCTGGAAAACACTGTCAGGTCATTAGTTTTGTGGCATACAAATAGTTATTTTAAGTTTGCAACAAATCTGAATTCACTCATTTTATTTTTTCTTAAAAAGCAAATATAGTTTTCTACTTTTATTATACTGAAATTCTGGTGTCTTCTTTGATGAATTAAAAGTTTAAAAAGTTTTAGAGGTATTAGAATTCAAAAGAGATTTAAGATCTTCAATACAAGTTCACCATGTACATTATTTTTATATTTGTCTTTTACATTCATATAGCATATCACAGAAAGAAATATATATTCAAGAAATTCACTTCAGGAACAACAGCATCATGTTGATACATAAATTATCTAGGAATGGATTTCTTATACTTTTTCATACCCTATCATGTTCTATCACCATACTTTATTAAAATATATGTGAAAGAGGGCAGAGGCAAGATGACTGACTGAAACCAGCTTTCCACAGAGGCTCTGGTCCAGAAGGAGAATTACAGGACAGAAGTTTAGCAAGTAACCTGGTGGATTAGAGCTGAGCTAAGAGAGAAGGTTGAAGAACACACATCAACCCTGCTGAGGCAAGCTGTGACCCCAAGGATACAAACAAAAGGTACAAAATCCACTGCCAAATGAATGGGAGTCCCCTCCCCCATGAGAATGGCTTGCAGCACTCCATACAAACAAGCGAGCAGAGTTCAAAAGTCCTCCCATTATATCCCATGGGAGAGACTCTCTAAATACTAGACCTAATTCCCCTACTAGGGTGCCATGGTGCTTTCCTACCTGACATAAAACCGTATAAAAATGTATATATTCTCTACCTGCAATTCTGAACTCCCAGAACTCCCCTCCACTCTCACTCTGAGGTATGAAAGCCTGTCTCCCAGGAGTACAGATTCTTGGGTGTTTTCTTGAGAGGAGTGGACAGGGTATGGACTGCTGCTGGTCAGTGCTGATTCTGTGGCACGGGAGTAAAGAGAGGACAGTCACCTGAGGGGGAACCATACAGGACCGGCAGTGCCCCAAGGCACAGAGCAGCAACCACAGCGGTAACAATAGGGTTCACCCCTGGATATTCCAGAGTCACACCCCCTGTCTCTCTGGACAACCAGAGGAGGCCGGGCATCTTCTCTGGTGGCAGCCACTGGCAGAACAAATCTGGGACAGAAATGCAGGCCCTGTGAGTAAAGGGTTTGCCTGAGGCGTACCGGCCTGGGCGGACCACAGGGACTAGAATACGCACAGGCAGAGTCGGCAGATTCCCAGGGCAGAGTTGACCCAGAGGATCTTTTTACTGAGCCTAAGACACACCCAGCCCCCAGGGGATCATTAGCCGAGACAAAGGAGGGCAGGCAGAGACTGGAATTGACTGCTAACCATGCTGCTCTAATACAAACTGCAGCTGAGACAGGGCAGTGGCACAGACAGGGCCTGAGTTGCAATTTCTGTGAACTCAAACACTGTCTGATCTCCAGGGGAATATAGCCAGGACAGAAACAAATTCTATGAAGTTGTTCTGTTCTATCAGTAACATCAATCAGGGGTGGGGCTGGAACACCAATCAGGGGTGAGTGAACAGCCAAAGCCTCCATTAAGCACCCGAGGTTGTCAGGCCTCACCTCCCCCTTCCAGATAGTGGCAGAGAGTAGTGGCCTGGCAGAGGAGACACAGATCTACCTGTGATTCAGGCAGGTGCAAATTCTGGAGTATTTGCTCATTGGAGGCAATTGGGTCACAGCCCTGTGGGGCTATCAGTGACTGGGTGTGACAGAGGTGCAAGGTGGGGAAGGAGGCATCAACCTTCCCAGACTAATCTATTTGCTGCATGGGTCCTCCTGACCTAACAGAGCACCAGAGTGAGTCATATTTGAGTTTGTCAGAGACACCTTCAATCTAGTTGCCAGAGAACTTTTGAACTCTCCCACCTGAGACAGTTGCTGACTGAGGCAATTGATTTGGACCTCTTGAACTGGGCCAATCACCTGAGGACTATCCACGTGGTACCCTGGGTGTGTGGTTGTGGGAAAGTTTGATGTTCCTTTTTCAATTATTGCCTGTAGGGGGCAGGGTGACTTAATTGCAGGTATTTCTCCACAGGTGAGACTTCAACCTAGAGTAACTGATTCACTAGGGTAGGACAGAGACCAGCTGAAAACAAGACAGAGGCACTTAGCCCCACCACACCAAGCAGGTCCCCAGTTTCTCAGGCCATATGATTATACGGGTCCTTGGCAAAGCTCCAGGGAAAAGGGACAGATATCAGTCTCAGCTTTAAGGCAAAGGACTGGTTAATCACTATTCCTGGAGCCCCCAACCCAACTATTATTTATCTGCTCATCTAGTCAAACGGGGTAAAATAATCATGGGGCAGAATCAACAGAAAAACTCTGGTAACATGAATAACAAGAGTAGATCAATTGCCCCAAGAAAAGATATGGCAGACACAACTGAAGATCCCATTCATAAACAGATGGCCAAGATGTCAGAAATCGAATTTAGAATTTGGATTGCAAACAAGATTAATAGAATGGAGGAAAAGTTGGAATTAGAAATTCCAAAAGGAATTCAAAAGTTGTCTCAAGAATTCAACGAATTTAAAGACAAAATCACCAAAGATTTTGACACGTTGCAACAAGAATTCGCAGCTCTCAAAGATCTGAAAAACACATAGAATCCCACAGTAACAGAGTGGAGCAAGCAGAAGAAAGAATTTCTGACATTGAAGACAATGCTTTTGTTGCAGTTTGGATGGGGTTGGATTTGAACCCACCACCCTTGGTGTATGGGTCCAGCTTCCTACCCACTGAGCTACAGGCACTGCCCCAAAGACAAAGCTTTTGAATGCTCCCAAACTCTCAAGGAGGAAGAGAAATGGAGAGCAGAAAATGGATCATTCTCTTGGAGAGCCCAGGGATAATTTGAAGAAAGCTAATATTCGCCTCATTGGAATCCCTGAAAGCGATGAAGTAGCTTTGCAAGGCACAGAGGCCCTTCTCCATGAAATTATGAAAGAGAATTTTCCAGACATGCCAAGAGATAGCAGACAGTTTCAGAACCCCAGCATGACTCAACCCGAATAAGACATCCACCAGGCACATCATAATGAACTTCACTAAAATTAATATGAAGGAGAATATTCTGAGAGCAGCCAGATGTAAGAAAATAATAACTTACAAAGGGAAGAATATTAGAATGACTGCATATCTCTCTGCTGAAACCTTTCAAGCCAGAAGGGGGTAGTCATTGACTTATAATCTCCTAAAACAAAATAACTTCAAACCCAGGATCCTGTATCCAGCTAAACTGAGTTTCATTTATGATGGAGAAATTAAATACTTTATTGACATTCACATGTTGAAAAAATTTGCCATAACTAAACCAGCTCTCCAGGATATTCTCAGACCCATCCTCCATAGTGACCAGCACAATCCTCTACCACAAAGGAAAACTCACTCAGAAACTTTTGATCAAAATCCAACTTCCACAGTGGTGAAAGGATTAAAAATGTCCACTGAACTTTCAAAAAAAGTCAATACCCAAAATTCCACCAGGCTTATCAATGGCACAGGTTGACTGACTGGATACAAAAACTCACGCCAGATATCTGCTGCATACAATAATTATATATATATTATATATAATATATATATATATATATATATATATATATATATATATATTATATATAATATATATATAATACATATATATATATTATATAATATATATATAATACATATATATATATATATGTATGTATATAGGCTCAGGGTGAAGGGATGGTTCTCTATATTTCAGGCAAATGGAAATCAGAAAAAAGCAGGTATTGCAATTCCATTTGTAGATACAATAGGCTTTAAACCAACAAAAGTAAGGAAGAATAAGAACTTCATATATGTTAAGGGTAATACTCAATATGACGAGATTTCAATTATTAATATTTATGCACCCAACCACAATGTGCCTGCATTTATAAGAGAAACTATAACAGACATGAGCAACTTGATTTCCTCCAGCTCCATAATAGTTGGAGATTTCGACACTCCTTTGGCAGTGTTGTATCGATCCTCCAATAAGAAGCTCAGCAAAGAAATTTTAGATTTAAACCTAACCACCCAACATTTGGATTTAGCAGACATCTACAGAACATTTCATCCCAACAAAACTGAATACACATACTTCTCATCAGCCCACAGAACATACACCAAAATTGATCACATTTTAGGTCACAAGTCTAACCTCAGTAAATTTAAAGGAATAGAAATTATTCCTTGCATCTTCTTGGACCACCATGGAATAAAAGTTGAACTCAGTAAGAACAGAAATCTGCATACTCATACAAAAACATGGAAGTTAAATAACCTTATGCTGAATGATAGCTGTGTCACAGATGAGATTAAAAAAAAATTGCCAATTTTTTGGAACACAAGGACAATGAAGACACAAATTATCAGAACCTCTGGGATATTGCAAAGGCAGTTCCAAAAGGGAAATTTATGACACTGCAAGCCTTCCTCAAGAGAATAGAAAGAGAGGAAGTTAAGAACTTAATGGGACATCTCAAGCAACTGGAAAAGGAAAGACATTCCAACCCCAAACCCAGCAGAAGAAAAGAAAGAACCAAATTTAGAACAGAATTAAATGAAATTGAAAACAAAAGGAGTATACATCAGATCAATAGATCAAAAAATTTGTTTTTTTAAAAGGTCAATAAAATAGATAAACCTTTGGCTAACCTAACCAGGAAAAACAGAGTAAAATCTCTAATTTAATCAATCAGAAATGAAAAAGATGCAATAACAACAGACTCCTCAGAAATTCAAAATATCTTAATGAATATTATAAGAAACTTCATTCTCAGAAATATGAAAATCTGAAGGAAATTGACCAATACTTGAAAGCATGGCACCTTCTAGGACTTAGTCAGAATCAAGTGGAAATGTTGAAGAGGCCTATATCAAGGTCTGAAATAGCATCAACCATATAAAATCTCCCTAAAGAGAAAAGCCTGGGTCCACATGACTTCATGTCATAATTCTACCAAACCTTTAAAGAGGAACTAGTACCTATATTACTCAACCTTTTCCAAAAAATAGAAAAAGAAGGAATATTACCCAATACATTCTATGAAGCAAACATCACCCCGATCCCCAAACCAGGAAAAAACCCAACAAGAAAAGAAAATTATAGACCAATATCACTAATGAATATTGATGCAAAAATATTCAACAAGAACCTAACAAACACAATCCAGCAACACATCAAACAATTTATACATCATGACCAAGTCAGTTTTATCTCAAGGTATCAAGGCTGATTCAATATATGTAAATCTACAAACATAATTCAGCACATAAACAAATTAAAAAACAAAGATCATATGATTCTCTCAATTGATGCAGAAAAAGCGTTTGATAATATTCAACATCCCTTCATGATCAGAACACTTAAGAAAATTGGTATAGAAGGGACATTTCTTAAACTGATAGAGGCCATCTACAGCAAACCCACAGCCCATATTGAGTGGAGTTTAATTGAAATCATTTACACTCAGATCAGGAATCAGGCAAGGTTGCCCATTGTCTCCACTGCTCTTTAACATTGTAATGGAAGATTTAGCCATTGCAATTAGGGAAGAAAAGGCTATCAAGGATATCAAGGGTATCCACATAGTGTCAGAAAAGATCAAACTTTCATTCTTTGCAGATAATATGATTGTATATCTTGAAAACCCTAGGGATTCTACTACAAAACTCTTAGAAGTGATCAAGGAATACAGCAGCATCTCAGGTTACACAATCAACATTCATAAATCGGTAGCCTTTATATATACCAACAATAGTCAAGCTGAAAAAACAGTTAAGGACTCTATTCCGTTCATAGTAGTGCCAAAGAAGATGAAATATTTGGGAGTTTATCTAACAAAG
>CAUYPK010028667.1:0-20105 GCA_963574355.1 Loris lydekkerianus | reverse complement strand
TTTTATCATCAGGACACTTGAACTAGACTGTTTATTGCAGCTCAATTTACAATCGCCAAAATGTGGAAACAGCCTAAATGCCCACCAACCCAGGAATGGATTAACAAGCTGTGGTATATGTACACCATGGAATACTATTCATTTTTTAAAAAGGAACTTTACAGCCTTTGTATTAACCTGGATGGAAGTGGAACACATGTTATTCTTAGTAAAGCATCACAGGAATGAAGAAGCATGAATCCTATGTATTCAATTTTGATATGAGGACAATTAAGGATGCAGTGGGGGTGGGGGAAGGGGAAAGCAGAGAGAGAAAGAAGGAGGGAGGGGTGGGGAAAGGAAGAGCAGAGAGAGGGAAGGAGGGAGGAGTGTGGGGCCTTGGTGTGTGCCGCGCCTTTTGGGGGCAAGACAACGATTGCAAGAGGATTTTACCAAACAAATACAATCAGTGTAACCTGGTTTCTTATACCCTCAATGAATCCCCAACAATAAAAAAAAATCCACCTGCCTCTGCCTCTCAGAATGCTAGGATTACAGGAGTGAGCCACTGTGCCCAGCCTATTAATTTTTCAATAATTAGAATAGTCATATATTTCTGCTAAATAGTTTACTAGTTACAAAAAAGTAGAGTTTAAGCAGAACTCTACTTTTTTTTTTTTTTTGTAGAGACAGTCTCACTTTATTGCGTGTCGTGGCATCACAGCTCACACAACCTCCAACTCCTGGGCTTAAGTGATTCTCTTGCCTCAGCCTCCCCAGTAGCTGGGACTACAGGCGCCCGCCACAACGCCCGGCTATTTTTTGTTGCAGTTTGGCCGGGGCCAAGGTTTGAACCTGTCACCCTCGGTGTATGGGGTCAGCGCCCTACTCACTGAGCCACAGGTGCCACCCTCTACTATTTTTTAAAAATAGTATCTTCAGCTGGGCACAGAGGCCAATGCCTATAATATCAGCACTTTGGGAAGCCAAGGTAGAAGAATTGCTTGAGCCCAGGAGTTTGAGACCAGCCTGGGCAATATAGCAAAACTCTGTCTCTACAAAAAATTTTAAAAATAGGCAGGTATGGTGGCATGCACCTGTAGTCCCAGGTGCTCAGAACACTGAGGTGGGAGAATCACTTGAGCCTAAGGATTCAAGGTTGCCATGAGCTGTGATCAGGCCACTGGACTCCAGCCTAAAAAACAGAATAAGACTCTGTCTCTAAAAAAATCATACAAAAAGTCCAGCATCTTTGATTTCTAATATAGAATATAAGTATCTCTTGAATAATAAGCACTCAATAAGTACTCAATAATATTAAATTGATATCATTAAAATCATCATGTAAGTGATAAAATGGACAATTTTTAATGTAAAAATACAAGCTATGAAAGGAAGGGTTTGGTGATAAGATACATAACCACATTCACAAAATATACTTCTAATTCCTATTTTTGTTACTTAAGCACTGCAACTTTTTGTGAGTCACTTAGCTTTCTCTCTACCAAAATTGGAAGAGACCTAAAGATGACCTATCAGTGAGAAATGCTTTGATGATTGACCAGAAAATGCCTCTATTTATAAACCCAATATATTGTTATCCTCATCTTTTATTCTTCCATTTGCTCAGTTATCTTCTCATGAACAGAGGTACTACTTAAAGTCATTCCACTCTTTTTTGCTTCCTAGCTCTTCTTTTATCTTTCTATTCAGGTTCAACAATCTGTTTTTTTGTTTGTTTGTTTTGAGAAAGCTTATTAAGCAGTCATCCTGGGTAGAGTGCCATGGTATCATAGCTCAAAGCAACCTCCAACTCTTGAGCTCAAATAATCCTCTTGCCTCAGTTTTTCTATTTTTAGTAGAGATGGGGGTCTTACTTTTGCTCCAGCTGATCTCAAACTTGTGAGCTCAAGCAGTCCACCCGCCTTGGCCTCCCAGAATGCTAGGATTACAGGCGTGAGCCAGTGCGCCTGGACCAGATTCAACAATCTTCAACCTATTTGGGGCTAATAAACATGCTCATACAAAGAAAATAATGATTTAAGTTGTACTGTTCTGGTGATGCTTTGAGATTGCTAGTGGAAAGATACCTCAAATGTAAATGGATATGTTTAGAATTCATGGTTGTAATTTGAGATTATGGATTTCTCACTATACTTCATTTAAAAGTGTTCAACAGGGCGGCACCTGTGGCTCAAAGGGGTAGGGCGCCAGCCCCATATGCCGGAGGTGGTGGGTTCAAACCCAGCCCCAGCCAAAAACTGAAAAAAAAAAAAAAAAAAAAAAGTGTTCAACAAAGATAGCTTTATGTTTTCATGTCAGTTTTGACACATAAGAAGGTTATAGTAATGACTACTTTTATTTTTGCTTAAAGAAAAAAGTTAAAATAAACATGAGGCTATTTATTTTAGCCTCCCCCTTTTATCATTGACTAGAAAAGGTGCCATCTTTTCATATTTTTGAGAAGATTCATCATAATTGAAATGATTACATCCTACGACTACTATAAAAGACACATATCCTCTTCAAAAGATCTTTGGAGACCTGGTCAAACCTCTTTTACTGACCATGCTGCTTCCCACAGAGCTCAACACATATATGCCATTCAATGAAAGCTTTTAAAAAAGATGAGGGCCCTATCACAAACTAATTTTAACCAATAACTCCTTTATTCATCCATTCACTCAAAAAGTTATTTATGAAGCCACTTCAATTAGTACACAAAATGTAAAAAATAGGGTAAAGAATATTTCTATAGTCTCATTTTTTAAGAAATTCCTGACATTCATTTCACACATACTTGTGTGTGTGCAAAGGCTCTTACCTCTCTTACCGATAGCTGTGGTGGGAAGGAGACTGAAAATACCAAGTTGGTGAATTCAAACCCAGAGGCCTCGACCTTCTGGCACACCTAAAAAGGTATGACAGATATGTGAATTCCTGGGAGTTGCTGGAAATATTACTCTAAAAATTCATAACGTCGCAAAACTTCTAAACTTTCACATCTGATTGAGGAACTCTCACAAACATCCTGAGATTAAATATTTGCTTCCTATGACCTCAAGGACTATTATCTCAGGGTACCAAAACAGCCAGGACTGACACCTGCAGAATAATCTGTATCAAAATAGTTTTTATTAGGTCATCTCATAATTTTAAGATGTCTTCAAATAACAGAAAGCCAATCATAGCACTCTTGACAGTAGGAAACAAGAAGCACCCCCACATTCATTTACCTTCTATCAGGCTGTACCACTTGTCTTTTCTAGACAATAATAGGTATGACTAAGAAAGAACTGTTCTCTAACTCCTTAGCTATGTTAAACAGCAAAAGGAAAACTTATATTTTTCTTTAATTATATAGCACCCAGACCTGAAATACATGAAAAAACATTTTACCAGTTTTCAGATACATTAATAAAAAAATAAATTTAGTCAAAACCACCCTGAGATAGCACCTAACACCAGCAAGATTAGCCCATATCACAAAGTTGCAAAGCTGCAGATACTGGCGCAGATGTGGAGACACTTTTGTACTGTTGGTGGGACTGTAAACTGATACAGCCTTTTTGGAAAGAAGTATGGAGAATCCTCAAAGAACTCAAATTAGACCTCCCATTTGACTCTGCAATCCCACTTCTAGACATCTACCCTGAAGAAAAAGAATCATTTTATCATAAGGACATTTGCACTAGATTGTTTATCACGACTCAATTTACAATCGACAAGACGTGTAAACAACCTAAATGCCCATCAACTCAGGAATGGATTAACAAACGGTGAAATACTATTCAGCCATAAAAAAGATGGTGACTTCACATCTTTTGTAATATCCCGGATGGAGTTCAAACACATTCTTCTTAATAAAGTATCGTAAGAATGGAAAAGCAATTATCCAATGTACTCAATACTAATCTGAAGCCAGTAGACGATCCAATGCATATCCAAATAGGAGAAAAAAACTCATTTCAAGTTTGGAAAGGGTTAACAAGGAAGGGGGAGAGGGTGAGGTGCTTTCACTGAATGGGCACAGGGTGGGGGGGAGGTGGCACACTTTCTGTGTATGGGACCTAACCACAAGAGGGACTCTACCTAACAAAATCAAATATTTTGACCTGGTTGTTTGTACCCTCACATTAACTTAAAATAAATTTACTTAAAAAAAAAGTAATTTCAGATTAGCACGCTTTTGTTTTTTTTTTAAAAACATTAAGAAAGTATCTTCATGATCCAGTTGTGTGAAACAAGTTTAAATGAATGACATTGTTCCTTTTCATATAGGAATTCTTGTTTTTAAGACTGAAAAACTCTATATAATTGTACTTGTAACAAAAAACATGTCACTGGGCAGTGCCTGTGGCTCAAGAAGTAGGGTGCTGGCCCCATATACCAGAGGTGGTGGGTTCAAACCTGGCCCTGGCCAAAAATTGCAAAGAAAAAAAAGAAAAAGAAAAAAACATGTCATTTACCTTTTTAATGAAATCTTTCTCACAGAATTCTTGAAGAATTCCTAGGCATACATTGCATACATTTAAATTTGAGTTCTCAGAAGCAATAACAGAGAGGCTTCCCTTTCCATTTTGATTCAGATTATCAAGTCTTTTGTCTTCCAGTTCTTGTAGTCGAATTTTCTTGGGAGGTGGGTTTGGAACTTCCAAAATTAATTCATCTTTTTCAGTTTCCAGAAATTTCTGTAGTTCATTGAGCAACTCCTGGAAAGTTAATAAAAGACAAAGTAATAATCCTTTGACAATACCCTTAAGCCTTTCTGGGTAAGATGAAAGTGAAAATTAGGACATATCACAGATTTGTATAATGTTGATTTATACCAATTCGGGAGGAATTGATTTATTAGTCAGCATTAGCTTTCTAGGGAATTTAAAAGAGAATTACCTAACTCTTATATGTGTGAATATTTTTTTAGAAGAGCTCCATGTATCAGCGAAGCTAAAGTCTTACATCTAAGGCAGAAAATCTCCACTAAGGAATTTATTAGTTTTGTTTGTAGTTCTGGTGCGAGGATCATTTGCTCGCTAATTTCACTTCAGTTGTAATCATTAACATATAAAAAAAGCCCTGAATTTCCATCTTTGCTAGTTTATTCAATAACTTCACAATCCCTAAAACCTCACAAGTGTAACAGTATGAAATCTGATCATTGATAGTGGGGTAGAAGTCTAAAAAGTAAAAATAATTCTGAGGCAATTATACAGATGTTGACAATACTGAGATCTGGCATCATAATTACAAACTGTTTATATGTATTTTTTGACAGAAGTACTCTACTACATTCTGGTTTGCCTAATTTCTATAATTCCTTGTGTTAGAATGCAAAAACTGCATTCCTTTGAAACTATTCTCATAGTCCAGATATTCCGTTCTTCTAAACACTCAGAGGACTTTTCCTCTGTTTCATCTAAATTAGACAGAGTTGAAAAAATATCTATTTGAAATCATTCAGATTACAATTTATTGACTCTAAATGAAAACAATGTTTCACTCAAAACAAATTTAATTCATTTTATTGATAATTAGTTCTTCTGTTTCAACAGAGAAATATACATACATACATATACAGGTATATTATGATCCACACAAATGTTTACTGCTAACTAAGATCTGTAGTGTGAGTATAATATAGCACACATGTAGATATATATATATTTATATGAATAGAACAGGTAAAAACTTGAGAACATTTCCCCAAAAAGTCTTCAAATATTCTCATATATTTCTTTACATAAAATGAAATTTAATGTTGGTAACATTCAGTCTCTTTATATAATACATATTTTAAATCTTAAATATAGAGCTAGATTATAATGAGTACGAAAAAAGTATGAGGGTTACACAAAACTAGTCTTAGTAATATTGTGTATAAATGAATGTACACACATAAATTAATTATCATAGCATATGTACCATTTCCAGTTTTAAAGTGTTTCCACATACTTTATTAGATATTGTCCCTTAAAATCCTGTGAGGTAGATGTTATCATCATTCCCATTTACAGAGAAGTAAACTGAAGCTGGAAGTGGTGGAACTGGGATTCAAATCCATGTCTTCTAGCTCCAAATCCTAGGCTTTGAATTCAGACAGATTGTTCAAATCCTAGCTTGCTCACTTAATAGCTGTGTAACTTTGGGCAGGTTGCTTAACCTCTCTGTGCCTCAGTTTCTTCATCTGAAAATAGAGACAATCATAGTGTGTACTTACCTAAAAGGTTATTATGAAGATTATGTGCGAGCTTGACATATAATAATGCAAAGTGAATACTGGATATTATTTCTAAAATAATAGAAACAACTAATTATGTTTTTAAAATGTCTGCTGTTGCCAACTCCTAAGCAATTTTTAAAATTATAAGAAACTGAGTATGTATATGTGTATACCCACACTGTTTACACATGTATATTTACACATAGATGATTACTATCTGCCTCTGAAAAGAACATCACTATTACAATCAAACATGTTTCACAAATATTATATATCTTATGCACAAATATTCTATTAAATGTCAAATCTCTGTATATTACCATACATGTCAGAGATCTCTGTATATTACTTTTGTTATTAATAGTGATAATGATGATGATAAGCATTTACTTCTAGAGGGTTCCAAATACAAATGGTAATGTGAAAAATTGAGAAAAACAACAAAAAAGCAACCATATCCACAGTGTTTCCACTTAACAGAAGATATCAAGACTATTAACCCCTCCTGTTATATCTTACTAATGTTGGTGAGAAGCAATACTTTGTGATATTCTGTTTAAATACCCTTTAGGAAAGGTCTATACAAACATTACTAGGGAATTCCTCCACAAAGATCACACTACACTAAATGTTAGATGTAATCACTTAAGAAGGAACTTATATTTCTGAGACTAACTTTTTTAAGGTAATGGAAATCCCAAAATTATCATTACCAGTAATTATTTTCTTACAGTTTTTAATTTAAAGAGTGGTGAATATTTACCCTCAAAAGTGTAGGTATTCACTATAAAACATTGAGAACCTCTCTTAACTTTAAAAAAAAAAAAAAAAAAAAACTTAAAATACCTCATATGGAAGTTTGTAAGGTGCATGGAAATCCACACCACAGAATCTGAAGACACATCTTGGGCAGGTGCCAGTATTGAGCAACAACCGGGCCACATGCTTGTTTTCCTCCATCAGTGGAATCATACTGAACAATTGTAACTAAAAAGAAAAGTAAAACTAAGGAGCAGCTTCTATGTTTTACTGTCACAGACAAATAAGCTATCACTTTTAGGGATTAAAAACCCTTCTGAGATCATGACCAGCCTGAGCAAGAGTAAAACCCTGTCTCTACTAAAACTAGAAAAATGCAACTATGCTGGTACACACCTGTAGCACCAGCGACTCAGGAGGATCATTCCAGCCTAGGAGTTTGAGGTTGCTGTGAGCTACCACCACAAAGCCACTGCATTCTACCTGGGGCAACAGAGCAACACTGTTGGTCTCCAAAAAACCAAAACAACAATTAAAAAAAGGCCTGGCTTTTATTTGAAAAACACTATTTTGTACTCTCTAATCAAGCCCCTTTCATAATACACATATTCTAAAATATAAACTTGAAGTTATATTATGAATCTTTGTAAGATAGATCAGGAAAGGTTTCCAATTATCAAGGAATTTAGTTTAGCATCGTAGATATCAAGAACATTAATATAAGTTGATAAAAACATAAAAAAATGGTTGCCTTTGAGGGTAATGAAAACAAAAGTACAAAGTGAAATTCTGCTTTTTGTTTTGAATCATTCAGTATTAAGAATACAGTTATTAACTTTTTCCTATTAGAAATTAAAACTGATTTTGCTAGAAAAAAATTAGATCAGTAATAAATGCTAATGGTTGACTAATAATAGTTTAGCAGTCAAGTATTTAAAACAAATTGGTGAGTAGTTCTAAAAACATCAACCTTAAGCCTGAGCGAGGCAGCTATTGCCTGTAATCCTAGCACTCTGGGAGGCTGAGGCAGGTGGATTGCTTGAGCTCAGGAGTTGGAGACCAGCCTGAGCCAGAGTGAGATTCCCATCTCTAACCCAGTTACTTGGAAGGCTGACACAAGAGGATCCGTGGGTGCAAGAGTTTGAGGTTGCTGTGAGCTATGATGCCACAGCACTCTAACAAGGGTAACAAAGTAAGACTCGTCTCAAAAATAAATTAATAAATAAATAAAAATTTAAAACATCAACTTCACTTTGATAAAATAAAGGCTAACTGGCAACAATTAGCAAAAATGAGAAACATCTGCTCTTTTCATCCATGGGTATCCAACAGAAACTAAGTGCAAAATATTTGAAGGAAATTATTTGCCTAATTAAGTTGCCAATTTTTGCAAGTTGAATATACTCACATTAAAAAAATACTACATACAGAAAGGGAGGAAACTCAGAATATCTCCTGTTGCCAGGAAGAAAGGGTACTAAAAATTCAAATTACCTAATCAATCTGTTTGGCAAAAATAGATCTGGACCAGGCAAGGTGGCTCACACCTGTAATCCCAGCACTTTGGGAGGCTGAAGTGGAAAGATCACTTGAGGCCAGGCCAAAAGTTCCAAGTTGCAGCCTATGATCACAGCGACTGCACTCCAGCCTGAGAAACAGAGCAAGACCTTGTCTCAAAAAACAAACAAAAACAAAAAAAGAAAATCAAAATAAAACCCCACACAAAAAGATCTGATTAGTGACAGTCCACATTACCTTAAAATGAAAAACTAGAGCTATTTTATAACTATGATCACAAGGCAACCTTGTGGCATGGCACAACTGTGATCGTGTAAGTAAAAGACAATGGCACCTTTTAATTTGCGCAGTTTCATAATTCAGATGAAACGTGCTTAAAATTTGTGGATCAGTAAAACTCTTAACAGCTTACAATGAAGCTGTGATTCTTAGTCTTTTCCAACCTTGTAAAAGTCACTATTTACTTCAAGTTTCTAAATATTTGGGACCACCTACCAAGAGAAGTAGATCCTTGACTGACATAAGGAGACAAGTATATATCAATAGAACTTTTCAACATAAACATCAGTTCAGCTGCCAATACCATGAAAAACAGATTGCCTGCAGCTGGGTTCTAATTCAGGTCAATAGTGAGTCAGCAGGGAAAGGAAGAGAAAATCGGGCTTCTATGGATACACCAGTGATAACTTTTTTTTTTTTTTCTGAGACAAATCCTCAAGCCATCACCCTGGGTAAAGTGCCAGGGCATCACAGCTCATAGCAATCTCCAACTCCTGAGCTCAAGCGATTCTCCTGCCTCTGCCTACCAAGTAGCTGGGACTACAGGCGCCCACCACAACACTGGGCTATTTTTTGGTTGCAGCCATCATTGTTGTTTGGCAGGCCTGGGCTGGATTCGAAACCGCCACTTCAGGTGTATGTGGCTGGTGCCTTAGCCGCTTGAACCACAGGCACTGAACCACCAGTGATAACTTTTGAGACACTGGGACTGGGAAATATTTAGGATTACCTAGGTAAATTTGGGGTCCAGGGTATTTTCAAAAATGTATACAGAATATTTGGATAATGTCCTCTAAATAACGATACTCTGTGTGGTCAAGACAGTATTTGTAAGTGCTCTGAATCCCTTTCCACAGCCTATTTAATACGTTTGTCTAATGCAAAAAAAGAGATTGAGATTTTGAGAGGGGCTAAATTCATATTAAGGTGCTTTCCTGACTACATTCCCCTCACAGAGAAATGATTTATATCTTACTCATTATTTTGTTATTTTTTTCCTCCTCCTTTCCATTAGTTAAGGTCAAGGATTTTATTTATGTCACAATTAACCTTTAACTCAAAGAGAAATAAACATACCCTCCTCCAAGAAACAAATCAATGTGTAAGTGCTTGAAAAGGACACTTTGTAGCGAGTATTTCCCTGGGGACTCAAACAGTTACATTGAAATTTATGCCCGCTTTCTTTGGTTAAAGACTGAATGGGCCTGGCCCAGTGGCTGAGGCCAGCAATCCCAGCACTTTGGGAGGCTGAGGCGGAAGGTTCACATGAGCCCAAGACTTTGACACCAACTGGGCAACCTGGCGAGAACATCCACATCCACACCCACCCCGCACCCCTAGCCCCCGTCTTTACAAAAACTTTAAAAGGAAATAAAAAATGGCTGGGCGTGGTGGTGTGCACAGGGAGGTAGTCCCAAGTACTCAGAAGACTGAAGTGGGAAGATTGAGAACAGGGGTTTCAGGTTGCAGTGAACTATGATCTTGCCACTGCACTCCACCTCGGGGCCACAGAGCAAGACTCTGTCAAAAAAAAAAAAAATTGGAGAATTTTTATCTCTCCAATAGGTTCACTAGAATAAAGGCATCGTGCATGGCCAATAAATAACACATTAGCCGCATGCGGTGGCTCTCTCCTGTAATCCTAGCACTATGGAAGGCTGAGGTGGGTGGATCGCTTGAGTTCACCAGCTAGAGACCAGTCTGAGTAAAAGTAAAACCCTGTCTCTCCTTTAATTAAAAAAAAAAAACAACAACCCTGAAAATGAGGCAAGAGGATCGCTTGAGCCCTAGAGTTTGAAGTTTATGTGAACTATGACACCATAGCACTCTATCAAAGGGGGCCAAAGTGAGACTGTCTCTAAATAAATAACTAAATAAATAACACATTACAATCTCCTGGTTGAGGTTCCCAAACCTGTTGAATATTACGAAACCTGTTCTGAGGAATTTGAAGAGGTCTGGGGGGAAAAAAAAAAACCCTCTTGAATATATGTGTGTGAAATAATTGAGCTATGGATTTACAAACTTCTCAACATCATTTTCACTTAGGAACAATCTAGCGACTTCGCAAGCATGTTACCATTAAAAGGAAGACATATATTACGCCTTAAATTTGGTTGTTTCATTTTGATGCAATGTAAGGATTTCATAAAACAACCGAAATCAGTTGTTCCACATTTTATTTATCTTTTAAAGCAAGCCCCGAGGAAAGTATCCCACCTTGTTAGTTTGCCAATGCTGGTTGCGGTAGTTAAGTTTTCAGACTTTTGTTTACGTGTTCGTTTTACAGAAAGAACAAGTTGCAACAGAACCGCCTCCTATGTGTCAGGATCCCTACTAGATTGAATCCCTTCTCCACAAATCAGCGATAACTAGCCCAGACTGGTTTACTGGAAGAGTAAGAACATTCTTTCCACCTGCTGGACGATTACAAAAACCACTCATGGAAAAGGAAGGGGAAGAAAAACCACCAAAATGACAGATTGACTCTCACATCTTGAGTTTTTTTAAAAATCTCTTTCTAAATAGAAGGTTGCAATTCATCCTGTAGCACGGAGGCAGCGTGTAGATTGGGAAGGAGGCGCTCACAACTTCTTTGGGCTCCCGATACACTCAGCTATGGAATTTTGAGAAGTTCATCCTAAGATCTAACCTCCAGACTCTGGCCAAGCAAGTCCTCCCCACTTCGGTCAGGTCCAAGAAACGTCCCACTCACCCAATAGGAGATGAACGGAGCCCCTCCAGCCCTACCTCCCAGCATCCAGTCGGTACCCCCACAACCTCAGACCTGCCCGCCTCACCTTCTCCCAAGACGTTGGAGCCTGAGATTTAACCCCTTCTGACCTCAAAAGGAATAGGGAAGACTAAAGACAACGCACCTATTGCGTCTACCAATTCTGTTCCCTAAGGAAACGAGAGCTTTAGAACGAAAGTACCAGCCACCTCGCGCAAGGACTAAGTGAACATCCCAATACCTGTTTGTAGGGAAATCTGTAAAAACTGCCTGGGTTACCGCCTTACATCCCACCTAACCTGCTAGTATAGGAGTGCGTGGGTTTTACTCCAGGCCTGACCCTTCCAGTCTCAGAGAGCTTCCGCAGGACTCTGATATCTAGGCTATTGTAGTCGCTGATAGAGATATCGATGAGTCCTTACCCTCAGGTTTAGAAAGGAAACACTTTCTGGGGCAAATAAAAACATAGCGTTTTCTCCTATAAATTAGTGGCATTCTCCTAATTCCTCGTCCCTGGTCACAGCTCTGAGCAAAGCACCACAAGTCCTGTGCTAACTGCAGGGGTGGGCGGGGTGGAGGACTCGGCATTCTACCCATTGCGCCTGGCGCTCAAGCTGCTTCTGTACTCGGGCCTGAAAAGTCCAGGCTAGGAGCGGGAGGAGAGAGGAGGTGGAGATGGCGTCCCAGCCGCCACCTCCCCCGAAACCCTGGGAGACCCGCCGAATTCCGGGAGCTGGGCCGGGGCCAGGACCCGGCCCGACATTCCAGTGAGTGTGGGATTCTTCAGGCTGTGAGTTTGGTGGGCCGGAGGGGGACTTGCCCGGAGGCGGTTGAGGCCGTTGTTGAGGGGAGGTATTATCCCCTCCCCCCTCAGATCTCCCCCAACGCTGGGGATGGGGGCCGAGGGGGAGCTGGGGCTCTTACTGTGAGGATTTTGATGCCTGAAAGCTGTTTCTGACCCGACAGCTTTAGGCAGCGAACGTTCGGGAGTTCCTCGGTGTCTCTGTGTCCCAGTGTTTGGAAGAAAGGGTGGCAGCTTTCTGCCCCTTTCTGTTTGCGAGACACCGAGACAACTTGCTTGATCGCCTTTAAAGCTTTAAGACTTTCGGTCTGTAGCACTGGCGAGCGGAGTTTGCCCAGCCTTGGCATCAATAGGGAGCAAAGTCTTTGGTAAAATCTGTTACCAGTCTCTCGTGAAGTTGGTGAAAGCTCGAAAGGTTTTACGCAACTGGAACCCAAGCCTACACGCTTTGTGTTCTTTTCTAGCATAATTCAGTTGATTGTTTCGAATTTGGAGACGCAACTTTAAAGCAGAAGGTCTGAATCTCAGGATTCAGATGGCCTGTGTGTGCAAAATAAGTGTATTTTTCTGAGGCCTAGTGGTTTTGTTTTGTTTTAATCAGTATCTAATGGTTCTACGTTTTAACAAGGTTTAAAATATACAGAGATAGAAGAGTTTCATAGTCTCATGTATTTTGTGTTTGATCTGGACATCTTAATTCACAGGAGACTCGAATGTTAAATCACTTGAGGTTATCCTAAGGCTTAAAAACCTCAAATTTATTGGAGCATACTGACGTATTCTAAAATCTTTTATTAAACGTTAAAGTATTTTAACACAGTACTTAAGTTAATGATAAAGACGTAACAAATAAGCTTTAATGAGTCTGTTAAGGCAGGATGACATTTTCTGTTACCTTTTTATGAGTGTTTTCCTTTTTTTAATTTGGACTGTTGATTGGACAAGAGGTTTTATTTCTGTTTATGTAAACTTAACCATTTTCCCACTTTTTTCATTAGGAACTGTTTAAAACACATAGCGATTAATAGGAAAATAATACATGTATTCATCACTCAACGTTAAGAAGTATTAACATGTGCTAAATTTGCTTCAGATTAAAAAAAAAAAAAGTAAACATTCCCATTCTTTCTAGTGGTAACTATTCCTGTTTTGGTGTTCAGCGCGCCTAGTGTTTTAATACTTTAATACTTACGTTTGTGTGTATTATGTATATAATATTTAAAACTTAAAAACAACTATGGATAGCGCCTGTGACTCAGTGGGTAGAAGCACCGGCCCCATATACGGAAGGTGGCGCGGTTCGAGCCCGGCCCCAGGTCAAACTGCAACAACAGAAAAAAAAAAAAAAAAAAAAAAAAGGCGGGTGGGCGGTGCCTGTGGCTCAAAGGAGTAGGGAGCTGGCCCGTTATACTCGAGGTGGCGGTTCAAACCCAGGCCCGGCAAAAAACTGCAAAAAAACAAAAAAAAAAAAAAAAAATGGCCGGGTGTTGTGGCGGGCGACTGCAGTCCCAGCTACTTGGGAGGCTGATGCAAGAGAATCTCCTGAACCCAGGAGTTGGAGGTTGCTGTGAGCTGTGACGCCATTCTACTGGTGGCGATAAAGTGAAACTCTGTCTCTAAAAAAAAAAAGAAAACAAAACTTAAAAACAACTAAATAAATTATTTGTGTATTTTTTATATTTTTCTCTTTTTCTGTTGTCCACTTTTCTATTGGCTTATCAGTTTGTAAGAATACTTTATTGTTGATAATTCTTTTAAAAATTTTTATTTTTTTATGGTTCAAATATATATATATACACATACATACATATATTTTTTTTGTTTTTTTGTTTGTTTTTGTTTTTGTTTTTTGGCCGGGGCTGGGTTTGAACCTGCCACCTCTGGCATATGGGGCCGGGCGCCCTACTCTGAGCCACAGGCACCGCCCTTATTTTGTTTTTATTAAATCATAACTGTACATTGATGCATTTATGGGGTTCAGTGTACTGATTTGATATACAGTGTGAAATGCTTACATTGAACTGATTAACACATCCATCACAGTTATATTCTTTTCTTAATAGTTTTGAAATGTACCATTGCATCATGCACATTAGGTGAGGTCCTCCCAAATATCCTCCCTCCTCTGGCCTCCCGGCTCCCCAGGATCTCTCTCCTCTTCCCCTCTACTTTCTGGACTATAGTTATGTTTTACCATTTGTATGAATGTGTAGGTGATTATATGTTGATTTCATAGTAGTATTGAGTACATTGGATACTTTTTTTTCCATTCTTGAGATACTTTACTAACAATATGTTCCAGCTCTATCCAGGTAAACATAAAAGATGTGAAGTCTCCATCTTTTTATGGCTGCATAATATTCCCTGGTGTACATATATCACAATTTGTTAATCCATTCATGGGTCAATGGGCACTTGGGCTATTTCCACGTCTTGGCAATTATGAATTAGGCTGCGATAAACATTCTGCAAATGTCTTTATTGTGAAATGATTCTGATCATCTGAGTATATACCTAGTAGAGGAATTGCAGGATGGTAATCCTTTTTTGTTTGTATATGTTGCTAATACCTTTCACTCTATGGCTTATCTTCCTTGTATTTATGTTCAATTTTTTTGTACAGATGTCTTAAATTTTAATACAGCCAACATTGTCATGTTTTTGTTGTGCTTTTTGTCATCATTTCTACCTAGATCAGGAAAATTTTTCTGCAAATGATATTTTCCTTTAAATGTTCTGTTTTTTGCATTTATATCTTTAATACACCTGAAACTGACTTTGTTCTACAAAAGACAATGTGAAGTATGGAATCTAATGTTTTTCTAAATGGAAAACTAATTGTCTCAACACTATTTATTGAATAGTCTATTCCATCCTAGCTTAGAATGCCATCTATTTCATATCAAGTTTTCCTAAGTGTATGATTCTGTGTTAGTCTATTTGTTGGTCTGTTTGTCTATTCTCCATTTGTTGTAATTACAGAGTTTTGCAATGTTTTGGTATTTAGTATGTCAAGAGTCTCCACACATTGCAGTTCTTCAAAATTGCCTTTGTTATACTTAACCTTTGTAAAAAGGCTTACTGGGCTAGTTACTATAACTTTGATAATTTATAGATCAAGTGTCTTTCCATCCACAAATATTATATAAGTTACAGTTGGTGAGAATTTTGATCATCTTTTTCGCCTTAAATAATGTTTTGTAATTATCTCTATGAAGTTTTTTTTTCCCGGCCTTTATTTTTTATTCTTAGATTCTTACATTTTCCACTTGATTATTAACTGATGTGTCAGAATGCTATTGGTTTTTAAAAGCTATATAAATATTATGTACAGCATAATGTCACACTCTTAATTTGTTCTAATGGTTTGGTTTAAATTTTCTCATGTTCTATGTAGACAATTCTGTCATTTGCAAATAAGCTAGAGATAGCTAGCATCTTTGTATTGGTCCTGATTTCCATTGGAACGGTTCTGAAGTCTTACTTTTAAGTGTGATGTTTGCTTTTTGTTTTTGATAGATATCCCACCAAACTTCTATTTTTCTTTTCTTTTCTTTTTTTTTTTTTTTTTTTTGAGACAGAGTCCTACTACATTGCCCTCGGTAGAATGCTGTGGCGTCACAGTTCACAGCAACCTCAAACTCTTGAGCTTAAATGATTCTCTTGCCTCAGCCTCCCAAGTAGCTGGGACTACAGGCACCCATCACGACATCCGGCTATTTTTTTGTTGCAGTTATCGTTTTTTGGCAGGCCCGGGCTGGGTTCGAACCCATCAGCCTCAGTATATGTGGCTGGTGCCCTAACCACTGAGCTATGGGCACTGAGCCCAAACTTCTTTCTAACTTGCTCAGATTGTTATAAAGAAGTATTAAATTTTATGAATGGCTTTTCTGCATCTGTTGAGATAATTATATGTATTTTTTCTTTAATAGAAAAATGTGGTTTAGTGCATTAACTTTCTAATGTTGAGTCATCTTTGCCTTTCTAGATGAACTGTGGTTAGTTGTGACTTTTTTATGTGCAATCCTGAATTCTCTTCTAATATTTTGAGATTTTATACACACACACACACACACACACACACACACACACACATTTATGTGTTCCTAGGTCAAATTGAAATTTTCTTTCTTTGTACTAAAATGTGATATTTATACCTTTGTAGGTAGACTGTCTTCTCCTTAGTAACAAAATTTAAGATTAAATTTGATACTTTGGTCTTTTATAGTTTTGTTATGTGCTATTAGATCATTAAATCTGAAATGTTTGATTTTGAATCAAAAGTTTACTTTATTATGTTTTAAACAAGAAGCAGCACCATTAATCAAAGTATGTGGCTAAGCTATCAACACAGTTTTACCATTTTAACAGCAGCTTGTGTGTGCCAGCAGTAAAGAAGCCTGGAGAGCAAGTGGCAATGAAATCGCGAAAGGTGTTTTCTATAGCTTATCGAGAATTGAATATTTTGCCTTGCAAGAATTAGTCCAAAGCCTGTAAGAAATGGTAGTCGGTTGGTGCAAGGTCTGGTGAATATGGTGAATGACAGAGAGTTTCCAAGTCCAACTTTTGTAGTTTGAGCAGAGTTGTTTGTGGGCCAGTATTGTCTTGCAAGAAGATTGGCCTATCTCTATAACCCAATCTTGGCTACTTAATCACAAGCATCTTCATCGTATTGTACAGTTGGTTGTAGTAGACATGTACTATGATTGATTGACCAAGTTTCATGAAGCTATAGTGAATAATACCAGTGCTGGATCACCAAACAGACACCATTAGCTTTTATTTATGAATATTCAATTGTGTACTATGTTTCAGGACTTCATCTTTATCCAACCATTGTGCCAAATGTTGGCAATTGTCAAAAAGAATCTATTTTCATCACGTGACAATACTATGTAAAAATGGTTTGCCTCTATGTTGGGACAGCAAAGAAAGTCAAGCTTCACTGCGATTTCTCTTCTGACATTTATGTAATTCATGCAGAACCCATCTATCCAGCTTTCTTACCTTGCCAGTGTTTCTAGTGGTTCCATATTGTTGGAATAGTAATGTCAAACCTTGCTGCTAGGGATGCTGGTATTTTTGAAACAGGAGTCTGCCAGCCTCCTCATTTGCTGGCAAATTAATAAATGTCTCTTTCTTTCTCAAAAACAAACTTGCTGCTAATTCATACTTAGGTTGAGATGGATTCACTTCCACTTACAGCTTTCAGTTCATCGTTAGCCACCTTATGTCTTGTCACATCACCCACATGGCTCTTTTTTTTTTGGAGACAGAGTCTTACTAGCCCTCAGACTGCCATGGTGTCACAGCTCACAATAACCTCAAATTCTGGGGCTTAAGTCATTCTCAAGTAGCTGGGACTACAGGCATCCACCACAACACCTGGCTATTTTTTTGTTGCAGTTGTCGTTGTTGTTTAGCAGGCCCAGGCCAGGTTCAAACCTGCCTCGGTGTATGTGGCCAGCACCCTAACTACTAACCTACAGGCAATGAGCCTCACATTCTTTTCAACATTAAAATCACCAGAACGGAACTTCTCAAACTATTTATGTACTGTACACATTAGCCACATCCTTCCCAAATACTTTGTTGACATTTTGAGCTGTCTCTGCTCTATTAGTTCCATGATGGAACTCATATTCAAAAATAACATGAATTTTTACTTATCCATGGCTTCACAAAAATTATTCTTAAAAATTTTTGAAAAATAGTCACAAGCCAAAATGTGCATTTGGAAGAATGAGGATGTTCCTTCACAATGAAATTTTAAAAAGAAGACATGAAATGCCAAGATGAATTGTCAGAGATATCAACTATCAAATTTAGTACTTAAGGAAATTGGACATTTCATACTTAATAACCCAGTAGATTTGAATATGCAGACACAAATAAATATATAATATTCTTTCCTCCTGCTCAGGCCCCACAGTATTCATTCTAAGGATTTATGTCTTTTTGTAATTCAGGAAAATTCTGGCCAATTATACCTTTAAATATTGTTTGAGCACTATTCTTTCCTGTATATTCTATTAAACATATCAGGAATAGTTTCTGCTATAAGTAACTATTTGAATTTGATTTTGACTTACTGTGTTGGACTATAAAGACATTTATTGTTAGCAGATCTGGCGTCTCAACAATGAAACAATTTTTCCTATTTTTTTTTTTTCTTTTTTTTGGGGTGCTTCTATCAACTTTCTGACAGTGATCAGCCATTCCGTCTTATTCTTCCTCCTTTAAAAAGAATCTCCTTCCCTCCACCACCACCACCCCCCGCCCATCTATTTTTAAGATTTTCTTGGCTTTTGGTTTTCAGCAATTATACTTTGTTAAGCCTTAATGTGGTTTTCTTTGTATCATTCTGGGTGGAAATCCAGCCATTATTTCTTCAAATGTTGGTTCTGCTAATTGTTTCTTTACTCCTTCAACTCAAATCATACAGAAGCCTTATATTTCACTGTACTTGTATCTTACCCTCTATTCTGTATTTTTCCCTTTGTTTCTCATGCTTCATTCTATGTATTTTCTCATGAACTCTCTTCTAGTTCACTGATATTTTTCTTTTAGTGCATCTGATCTGACCAGTCATTGAGTTCACAGTTGTAGGTCTGTTTGTTTTTTGGTTTTAGAATTTCCATTTGGTCCTGCTTCATAGTGTCTGTCCTCTGCTGAAAAATTCCAATCTTGTCTTTTTTCTTTGAGTCTAATAAGCATAGTTGTTTCAAGTCTGTCTAATAAGTCCATTGTTGGATTCCCATGGAGCTCTTTGTATTGTGTGCTGTCCCTTTTTTTAACATTTCATTTTGTCACCATATAAGCCCAATTATTTTTTAATAAGAGCTGTACATTGTATGTAGACAATTTTAAGGTGATTTAGGCCTAGGGATGATATATTCCTCCAGAGAATTTTAGTTTTGGCCTCTGTTCCGGTGTTTTTGGACTTGGCACTCACTGCCTTGGGGAGAGCTCGAGCAGGAGTGCGGAGAACTTTGGGCATTGTCTAGGGCCCCAGACTGAGCCGCTGAGCCGGACAGAGCTAATAGTGTTCGGCTGGGGGCCGCAGGGAGCCATTGTGAGAGAACTGCCCTGCCAAGCTCTGCCCTCAGGTTCACAGAGCAAGGATCGGGCGGGAGCTAGTACCGTATATACTCGAGTATAAGCCGAGTTTTTTCGGCACAAAATTTGTCCGGAGTTCGGGTTTTTTGGCACAAATTTTGTGCCAAAAAAACTTGGCTAATACTCAAGTATATACGGTAACCTACTGACTGAGCAGCCTAAAGGCCGGGACTGAGCTGCCTTACACCCCTAACCCTCAGGGGCAGAGTGAGACCGGTTTTGGCACACTGGAACCTTAGGCTATTGCCCTAGGTAGAGTGTCGTGGCATCACAGTTCATATCACCTCAAACTCCTGGGCTTGGCACCACCCAGACCTCCATAAGAGCTGCGCCGCAACCCGTGCCCACCGGACCTCTACATGCCCTCACCAGGAACTGTAGGAGCCGCGCAACCCTGCATCCTCCCTCCTGTACCCTCCCTGCCTCCACACTGGCCCGCTCGTCTGGCCAGGTACTCTGGAAGCTACATGCCCTCCGAGCCCTCCCTGCCTCTGCGCAGAACCCTTCTCCTGGCCAGAGACTGCTGGAGCCTTGGGCTATCTGTGACAAAGTCATTGGGTGACAGGCACTCCCAGAACCATGTGCACCACCTCTAGCCCTGTTGCTGGATCCAGGTGTGCCACACACCAGAGCTGCTTCCACGACCAGAACTCCCTAGCTAGAGCAGCCCCAGAGGAATTACACAGGGTCACTCC
>CAUYPK010028664.1:7500-11710 GCA_963574355.1 Loris lydekkerianus | reverse complement strand
AGGGTAGCAGGGGAAGAAGGTAGGGTGAAAAACCATGTAGGCCCGTCCACAAGGGATTTTCTAGAATTTCTTTTCTTCTCTTTTCTAGATCTTCTCGGAGTATTTTGATCTTGTTTTGCACGATCTCAGATCTGTTGGCATAAAAGTATCACTTCTCCTGTAAAAATAAACAGATGCCTCCCTTTTTGGCAGTTAATAGGACTAATCCCCTTCTTGTTGGGGCAAGTATTTAAAGTCTCTTGCCGAAACCCAAATGTTTTTTTTTTTGTTGTTGTTGTTGTTGTTTTTTTAATTTTAATGTTACACCTTATTTCCTAAAAGGCAGCCTCATTGTCCCGTTCCATGATTCTCCTTCCAGTCTCCCCAACCCCAAGCACAAATACCTGCAGCTGCTTTGGTCTCTTTGCAATTGCAACTTATTTTTCTGGAAATCTGATATTTGAAATACCAGTTAAAATCTAGCAATATAATGTTTCTTATGAATGCTCCCCCGCAAAAATCTAATAACTTTGCATAAAAAAGACAAAGTAACAATTTTCTTTCTTCAAAACCACTCAGCTATGCAACCTTGAGTTCTTTTAGACCTTCAGAAGGTATGATCAGAATGCATAGGAAAAGTCGTGTCTCTTACTTAACTTTGCAAGAGTGCACTGCAAAGCGTTAGTAGTTTCACTGCCTTGTTAATAAACTTCAGTCAAAATGCTTTTGGAGATAATTTGATTAAAAAAAAAAAAAAAGAATAAAAAACACCGAAGCTGAAGTATTGCTTTTATAAGCTGCAAGATCAATTCACCATGTGCTGTTTTAATCAACTGAAATATATACATTTAAACAGAAAACACAGATGACTTAGCATTCTCCCATATCATGTCAGTGAGCATGACTAGTTCCTCATAATTTTTTTTCTAATACTCTCTTGTGCTCTGACTTATGGGGGAAAAAAACTTTTCATGAAAAATGTGTGCTACTCTTCCACTTTTGGCCTTGTATATGCTTCTTCTCTGCCTTAATTGCAATATAAATCAACTGTAAAAAAAGATTTACTGTGATTACACCTCACTTAGAGAGCCGTGAAGATTGATCTGGAAGCAGTATGTTTGTCAAGCTCTGAGTCTCCTTCTCATCTTAGCTGGTTTGAAAGCAAATCTCAGGGTAGACATGGCAGTATTCAGAAAGAATTAAATACAAGAGGAAAACGTTCGGGTGGGTCACTCTGCTGCCTTGCTGTTGTCACCGAATGTATACATAACCACTTACTCTTCCAAAGTGCCAGGGCAAAAGACGTTTCGAACAGTTGTGAACTTCAAATCTGTTAACTAAGTTAGGAGAAAAGATTTCCATAGCTACTGAATGGATCCTAAATATCCCTTCATTATCTCCTTATGTGGTGAACTTCATGGGATGGTAATTGGAATAGGAATCTTCTTGTTTTGAGTAGATTAGCTCTTATCTCAGCCACCAAGAATTTATTAAGGATTTAACTATATTCAGGTTACTATGCTAATTTCTCGGAGAGAGGTTAATCAATTCTTCCTTCTGTAGTTTGTTTTTTTCCTTAAGTCCATTCACTGACAGGACCACTCCAAAGCAACACACAGCCATGGAATTAAGGCACAAAGTAGAGACAGCAAAAGTGTGCTTCCATGTTCCTACTGCCTCACCAGTTTTGGAAAGCGCCGAATTTGGGTCTGAGCTCCATAACCTGATGTTGTTGCAGGAAGATGAGGCCCAAAGGAGAAAAAGAGCACCCTAACACCATGTTTATAACAGGAAGAGCTTTATTCACCGGCTGGGAGCTTACGGCATACAAGAATTCCAAAGGGCCGTGCTTCCCGACTGGCTCAGTCTTTCTCTTTTTATCTACAGTCAAAAAGTTCCACCCCACAGGTCCCCTTCTCATTGGCCAGTTTGAATCAAGCAGGAGATGCTATTCCAGCCCCCACAGAATTATAGGATTTCCGCAGAAGTGGAAATTTCCAAGTTCCAGGAAGTTAAGTTTACAAATTCCTAACAGCTGAGTCACCAGGGAGAGGACCCTGCAGGTGTATCCTTGTGGTCTCTTCGAGAAGACCTGTTCTCCTGGACCTCACCTTTCTGGGGTATCCTCTCTCAACATCTGTCCTGCTCATACTGTTGCCATTCAGGTAAACTGCTGCCACTCTGGTCTTAAAGATGAAAGAGATAAAACATATGCCTTTTAAAAAGATTTCTAATTGTTGGATTTCTTTGAAAGCATTTTTCTAAAACTTGGTTGCTTCCATTAAAAAGTGACCTCAGTGATTTCTTCTTGATTAAATGTAATGAAACCACTTAATAAATTATCAGGGCACCTGTGTTCTAACTTGCCAATACAGCCCTGTTAAAAATGCACCCCTCTTTCTAAATAAGACTGAAAAGTCACATCTTCCTGTTGTTTCCTGCTCTTATTGTTTTCACATAGCAGAAACACCCCTGTTGAATAATCAAATGCCAAAGATTTTCACTCTCAGCTCATATGATAACTCAGAAAGGAGTGTTATCATACTTGAAAAATAAAGCGTATTCTCAAATCTAGAAATTAGCTAGTAATTGAAATTATCATCACAGTGTTTTAACTGATGACCATTGAACTCTTTTCTGGCAAACGCCTCATAGAGCATTAATTGCACGTCCCATTACAGATCTGCCGAGTTAAGTTCCATCTTGCCCTTGGGACTGTGAGACCTAAAGCAACTTTGTAAGTGTCTTTCAGGATTAAAAGAAAACTCACGGAATTGCAAGAGTTCCATTCAGTCTGCAAAATATGTGCCCCACTGTCCTCTCAGATCTCCTTCCCTCCGAGTTTTTTTGTTGAGTGACCGCGTTTCAACCCAGATAAGTAGCTCTGCTTCCTTCTACATGTCTTATAACACACCCAGATAGCTTCCTAAGACACTCCTAAAAATCCTTTCCCGCATGCAACAAACCCAACACATTGAGAAAGGGAAGTTGATTCTCATTTCATTTTTTCTAATCAATGTTTTGCAAAGGGGACGACCTGGATTTTATTCTTTTATAGTCTGATAGGCATTTTAATGGATTATTTAAAATAGCTCATAATAGTGACTATACTAACATAAAAATAGTCCCAATTTTGGAACAAAAATTAAAATGTCTTTTTCTTTGGCATCAATCAGCATATTATATTACTAGATCTAATGTCTGCATTATGAAGTGTGCAAGAAGCAAAAGAAGAAAAGTTGATTAAAGTTAATGAAAGATACCTTTTAAAATGTGACTGTGTGCTGACCATACAAACACTCTGAAAAAAATATAGATCTCGTTTTTTCAAATTTTGTTAATTCAAAAAGTGAGCTTATTCTTTTCCTATATAATTTACACAGGGCTTGGCTTTACATTGGATCAATCATCTTATTGATTTTCACTACAAGAAAGTTTTTACTCCCAAACCAATACTGAAAACACAGTATGAAAGATGTCTCTACAAATTTCAGCAAATAGACTCTTTTTGGGCACCTCACAAACACTCTCAAGTATCCAGAATGTAATTATAATGCTAATTTAAGATCAAGAGAACACAAAGTGGCATTTTATTATGTAAATCACATATCAGTCACAATTACCAGTTTATTTAAGTGAGGTTTGGTTAAAGTTATCATAAAAAGTTAAGATTTAGATTCAGTGCTTCTGCATTTATCTGTCTACATAACAGAGTACGTGCTTCCATATATAGACCCAAACATTTTCTGATAGCAAGAGTTAACATTTGATTTCTAACAAATGTCTGAAGGAGGAAAGTGAAGATGATGAACTTGTCAACCTCGCCCCTGTCTGATGGGACTCTGACAGCTTATGAGTGCTGATCGCAAAATATCACTACATAGGAATTTCTCCTTTGTGTTTTGTCATACTTCAAGGACCAAGGCTCAGTCACCATCACTATTCTTGGGTACTGTCTCCATAATCAAAACACGAGCTCTTACAAAGACTATAATATGGTTCCCTTTCACAATAAAAAGACAAACACATTCTTATTGACTGAGTATTCTGTTTATATATGAGGTGCTCCTTTCTGACAGAAAGGTTTTTACTAGCTTTGGTCAAGTTGAGAGACTTTTCCTACAGCTTGACCAAATCCAAAGATGAGATACTTTAAAAGTAGGATGATATTTGTAGGCTCTATTTAGATACATTTTCCAATATTTCATTGTTATCTGTTATTTAAAATCTC
>CAUYPK010028664.1:0-2500 GCA_963574355.1 Loris lydekkerianus | reverse complement strand
AAAGACATTGCCTCACTACTCTAAACAGGAGAGTATTGAGATAGAAGCTTGCTGGTGATCATAATTTGATAATTAGAATAGAAGGGGTTAGTTAAGAAACAAAAGATAGTTGGCAAGGGCAAATTTGGAGGTCCAATTCTCTGACAGCACAGGAGTAATTAAATAATATCTCACCTGGGTCCACCTGGAGCTACTTCTTGGGCTTGTATATTCTTAGTCACTCACTTGTTGTCTTCTGTATTCTTCTATTATCTGGTAGTGATCCACAAGAAAGCCAGAATGGATTCTTTCTTAAATTTTGATTTTTAAACTGATTACTGAAGACCTTTTCTCTCTGCAACTGCCTACAACAGACAGGACCAGGTCTTCTTTAACTGTATTTCTGCAGCTGAAATGTGTGCCAGGCTAAATCTTAGAGAGTCTCCCTTTCCTTATCCTTCTTGACACTACAGTAGTAGTGCGGATTATGTAAACATTCTGGCATTTTGGCAGAAAGACAACAACATGTAAAATGGAGAGGGGGGAACTATTCACAAGAAATCATTGTTCTGTGTTTCACTGTTAGATAATCCATGGTGTTTCGTGTCCTTTAGGGGAGAATTCAACAAGATAGGTGCTCTGAGACAACAGTAATAGAATATATATACTTTGGGGAAGATTCTTAGATGAGATTATATCTCTACATATGACCTACAAAGATTAATACACTATAATGTTTTAGTCATCTAAGGCTGAGTAATCTATAAACAAAAAAGTTTTATTTGGCTCATGGGTGTACAAAAATTATGGCACCAGCACCTGCTCAACTGTTGGTGTGGATCTCACACTGTTTCCACTCATGGTTGAAGGTGAAGGAGAAGCTGTATGGGCAGAGATCACGTGACAGGAAGGAAGCAAGGAGGGTGGGGGGAGGTGCCAGGCCCTTTCTAACAACCAGCTCCCATGAGAACTAATAGAGTGAGAACTCATCCCCAAAGGAGGGTGTGAATCCGTCTGTGAGGAATCTGCCCCCATGACCAAACACCTCCCATTAGGCCTCACCTTCAACATTAGGATCAAGTTTCAACATGAGGTTGAGGCGACAACCATCCAAATTCTAGCAGTAAGAAAGCATAAATTAAAACAGATTAAAAATTAGGCAGAAAGAATACATAGTGAGGAATCAAAGGGGCCAAGGAGCAAATTCAGTATAAAATACATCTCTGAAGTCTTACGTATTCACAAGTAATGGCTGCATGTTAGGCTCTGAGCTTTCTAATAACCAACAGAAGGAGACAACTATTGCAATAGTTTGGTCATTCTAAATTAGTAATCCAGGGCGGCCATGAGTATATAGACAAATGAACAGCATTTATTTTATTTAGTATTTAACTATAACTAATTATGTGTTTAGTTTCCATACCAAATATACTCTATCCCTGGCAAAAAAAAAAAAAAGCCTAAACATTAACTGCATGAGGGAATGAATATACAACTTATGTCAAAATTTCGCTATAACAAAATAATAACCTCAAAATTTCTTGTTGAAATTCTTCAGCAGAATTAGCTGCTATGGTCACACTGAAGATCTTTGTCACCTGTCTGTGATCATAGCCAATCAGAGTTCTCAAGTAGGCCTTTGCAGAAGACGTTCTTTATTGGTTTACTAAATATGATCATTTGTTTGTTTACACTCATTATTATGCAATGAATCTAGAATTATACTATTGGTATTCAGCACCAAGTCTTACCATCCCAATTGTAACTTTCAATGTATTTTATTGACTATTACAATACCTATTTGGAAGATTCAGATTTTTTTTTTTAATTACATCATAGCTGCGTACATTGATATGGTCATGGGGCATCATACACTAGCTTCACAGACCATTTGACACATTTTCATCACAATAGTTAACATAGCCTTCCTGACATTTTCCCAGATACCGTGCCAAGACATTTACATTCCACATTTACTAAGTTTCACATATACCCTTGTAAGATGCCCCGCAGGTGTAATTCCACCAGTACCCCTTCCTCCACCTACCTCCCCCCTCCCTCCTCTCCCTTTCCCCCTTTCCCCTATTCTTAGGTTGTAACTGGGTTATAGCTTTCATGTGAAAGTCATAAATTAGTTTCATAGTAGGGCTGAGTACATTGGGTACTTTTTCTTCCATTCTTGAGATACTTTATAAGAAGAATATGTTCCAGCTCCATCCATGTAAACATGAAAGAGGTAAAGTCTCCATTTTTCTTTAAGGCTGCATAATATTCCATGGTGTACATATACCACAATTTATTAATCCATTCATGTATCGATGGGCACTTGGACTTTTTCCATGACTTAGAAATTATGAATAGGGCTGCAATAAACATTCTGGTACAAATATCTTTGTTAAGATGTGATTTTTGGTCTTCTGGGTATATGCCCAGCAGAGGAATTACTGGATTGAATGGCAGATCTATTTTTAGATCTCTAAGTGTTCTCCATATATCTTTCCAAAAGGAATGTATTAATTTG
>CAUYPK010028663.1:0-10739 GCA_963574355.1 Loris lydekkerianus | reverse complement strand
ATCCTGTCTTAGGTTGTCCCACCTTTGGGAGTCTTACCCGTCATTGGTGCTATGGAGGGCGGTGAAGAATAATAGTTAGATTCTTGGTTAATGAGCCAGTGATATTGGACCTCGACCTGATTTAACTGCCTCTAACCTTTTAATTTCTATCTACACCTAAGCTAGGCTGTCTCCTGCATTTATCTGAGATGTTGACATTAGTTTGGTCTTTATCCCTGCCAAAACATTCTGCCATGTACCACCTGTGCTCACTCCAGGGCCAAGTGGTTGACCTACCTATCAACTGTTGTCACTTTATAGAAGTTGACTTTCATTAATCTCTAACCTTCATTTACTTTTGTTTCCTACTCCAAGGATTATTATCATCCTTCTAGTTTTATGAGTTAGAGCTTAGATCACTGACCTGAGATTTCTTTTTTTTTTTTAGGGATAGGGGTCTCATTATGTTGTCCAGGTTGGTCTCAAACTCTTGGACTCAAGTAATCCTACCACCTCAGCCTCCCAAGCAGCTAGGATTACAAGTGCAAGCCACCACACCCAGCTTCCTGTTTTCTGATATAAGCATTACTGCTATAAATCCCTTCTCAGCCCTGCTTTAGCCATGATCCACAAATTTTGATATGTTGTATTTTCGTTTTCAGTTCAGTTCAGTGTAATTTTTTTTAGAGACAAGGTCTTGCTTCATTGCCCAGGCTGGTCTCGAACTCCTGGCCTCATATGATCCTCCAACCTCAGCCTCCCAAAGTTCTGGTATTATAGGTGTGAGCCTCCTAAAGTTCTGCTGTTATAGTGCCTGACCAGGTTCATGTTTCTTAACTCATTCTACCAATGTCTATCTTTTCATTGGTTTATTTAGAACCTTGTGAAAGACCATTTACATTTGTAGGTCCTTTGGAGATTAATAAACATCTATCCATAGAGTACACTTTTTAGACTTGTATTTATTACCTTCTTTATGACTGTTAAATATAATGGAGAGCTTACTAGATGAAGAGTTAAAAGTCCTAGGCCCTAAAGTCCTTCTGCTGCCATAAAGTAGTTCTGTGACCTTGAGCAAATGATACTGACTAGTTCTATTAAAAAATGCTTATTGTCCAGACTGAGCAAGAGTTGGACCCTATCTCTACTAAAAATAGAAAAAACTGAGGCAAGAAGATTGCTCAAGCCCAGGAGTTTAAGGTTACTGTGAGTTATGACTCTAGGGCACTCCGCTGAGGTCAACAAGTGAAATTCTGTCTCAAAAAAAAAAAAAAAAAATGCTCACTGAGCTCCTGTTAGGCACCAAGTATGCGGCCAGGTAATAGAGACACAAAGATAAGACATGACACACTCCTTGCCTTTTAGGAACTTATAGTCCACAGGGAGACAAGTGCAAGTAATCAGATATTCACATAGGATAAGTTATTATGGTGGAGCTTAGTATTTTATCCACCTTTGGCTGTGGTAGGGGAGTTTAAGCAAAGCTAATAAGAGGTGATGTCTGCACTTTTTAAACAACTGGTAGAGATTAACCAGCTAAAGAAGAGGGCAGGAGAAGAAAACTGATCATTTGTGAACTTTTGCTTTCTTGTGTTTAAGGAGAAATTGACAGTCCAAACAAGAAAAAATCTAGCTCTCCCACCCTACTTCCTACTGACATAAGCATTGTATAACCAAGATGTCCCCAGGTCTTGATATCATTTGGATCTATTTATACTGAAATTTTGTGGTTCTTGGATCTACTTACTGGCTCCTGCTGAACTTTCAGCCTCCAGCAAAGTTTTCATGGTTAGGTTTATAAATCATTGTGGACTCATCATTATCTTCATAAGTCAGTATCAATCATAGCCATTCTTCTGCTCCTGGCAAATCACATATGCTTAGTGTATGCAGTTAAGAAGGAGGCTAAATCATAGGCTTCAAACGACTACCAAATTCACATTGATTTTTGTCACATTTCTAATTCTTATGTTTCCCCTGATGGTGTCTTTTATGTATTAGTAAGTTTTATAGTATTTATTTTCCTTAAACTATGTTTATATTTATTAATAATAAATAAATTTATTTTTTTTAAGTTTTCAACCACATTAATCATTCTTACTTTTTTTTTTTTTTTTTGAGAATTTCTTCTCTGTTGTCTATTTTTCTATAATTGGATGAGTGGGTGGTGGTACAGAATATGGGAGCTTACTGGGTAAACTCTTCTTGGTATTCACAAGTGACTATGCCCTTTAGAAGAGGATCTGGCTTGGGCAAACAGAGAGAAATGGAAAGCAAGACTTCAGTACTCTGAAATTAAGGATTATGATCCTTAAGGTTAAGGATTATGATCACTAACCTTGCAAAAGAGAAGATGAAAAGGGTGCCCCTTCAGTACTTGAAGCATTTTGAACAAAAATTGGTAGTAGACAGTTATAATTATGAATACTGATAAGAACGTTCTTGCTATGATGGGTTTAAGAAAACAGGGAAATGTTCCTGAAAACTATTGATGTGTTTAAATGGATTCAAAAGAAATGTACTAGAATTTCCTAACTGGGCCTGAGGTTAAAAGTACCATATTCTCCCTTTTGGTGGGTAAGGTTAATGTAGAGGACTTAAGAGGCAGTGGGCTAGATGGAGGGGATGTTCTTACATCATCACTCAGTCTTCCTATGGAAGTAGTATGATGTGGTGAGAGGTATAGCTTTGGGAATCAGCCAATAGGTTCAAATCTTAGCTCCCTAAGGCTATTCTATATAAACTGGATAATATAATGTAGTAGGTATGATTAAATGAATTAAAGTATATGAAGTATGCACCCATGAATATAGTCCCCCTACAACTTCTTTATTTGGTTCCCTATTTGGTTCCCCTAATAGTTTGCTTGTCGCTTTCATATACCTGTAGTAGTCCAGTCATTCAGAATTACTTGCAACATTCATTTTATATTTTAACTATATTGTGCCTTTCCATACCATCATGTGTGTTATACTCTTCACCTTAGAGAATTCATCTTGGTCCAGGGTTTGTATTCTACTTTGAGGACTCTGAAATCCAATCTTGCTTGTACTGAGGATGGACCCCTACGTGGGGATTGACTTGAGATTATCTAGCTCTTGAGATCTGATCTGTATAAGTCAAGATGGCAATTTATTGATGTATAGTGAAAATTCAACCGTGACTGCATTTTCATGTGATAGAGTTACCTCACTCCAGATTGCAAGAGCCACTCCTGTGCATGGCTTTCAACTCCATGATGAGTGATATCATCTTAGTAGCTTGAAATTTACCATGATGGGAGTATTCTACATCACAGAAATAAGTAAGCTACATATCAGGCTAGATTTTCTGCCTTCCTCAGAGAGCCTGATGGTAAACATTCAGCACACCACTGAAACTATCTCTTTAGCTAAGGTGTGTGGGAGGCCAAGCCATCTTCACAAGATTACATCACAAGTGTAGAGTTAGACCAAAGACTTTAGTGATGTGATTCTCACGTTTGATATCATCAGTATGAGAACTGCTTTTGACCCTTTTCTGAAACTGCAGTGTTCTTATCTCTGAGCCTAGAGAGGTGGGAACTTGGACATCTATCTCTTCTGAGCTATGCTTAGATAGGAACTTCTGACTGACTTTCCTTTTTTCCCCTTCAGACTGATCCACTGTTTCCTCAGTCTTTGTCCTTACTGAGTACAAAATATAATTGTTTTTAGTAAATTATGGTCATATTTTAATCCTGTCTCCCCGAAATGAAATCAGATGCACTACTTTTGTATCCATGCTATTCCCAGATTAATTTATTTGGAGTTTGGGGTATTGATGAGCTTTTTATTCTCCTATATAGGCAGTATCATGATTTTCTCCCTTAGATGTCCAGTCACATCTGAATGTGGATTTTACTAGTTTATCTTTCAAAATAGGCACCTATAATTTGCTTGTCTCCAGATTCTTAAGAGGTGACATACTGTTTGGTCCATATCCTGATGACATGTCACTTCCAACATCCAATGTATATGCCCTCTCTGGGCAGATTTAGTCATTATTCTTCCATGCTCCAAGGAAACTTAGAGCCTGCTTTTTTTCTTCCTGTTATAAAACCTGTTATTTGGGATTGTGGTATTTTGTTTTTCTCTCCTCTTTATCCCTCCACAAGAGTACTGAGTGCCTGGAAATTACAGACCTTGCGATTATCTGTCTTTGTATCTGCAGTACTAACCATGGAGCCAGGCCTCTAAATAAATTTAGAGTATAGATAAATTAATAAATAAGATTCTGTGAAATTAAAGGGAAGATGAAAGTTAAGTTAGCCTGTGGTAGTTTATAAGATTAAGATTTACTATCAAAATTCAAGTTTTACACTGTCAGTTAAGAATTCTTGGACAGCATTTTTGCCCCCTTTATTTGCCCCCCATTTATCATCTCTGATAATGGTTAAAGTATGTGAAATTGCCTTTGGACAGATTCCCTATACAGTAAGGAGCACATAAAGGAATGTCATTCCAGGCTTGGAGCCTGTAGCTCAGCAGCTAGAGCACCAGCCACATACACTGGAGCTGGCAGGTTCGAACCCAGCCCGGGCCTGCCAAGCAACAATGACAACTACAACCAAAAAATAGCTGAGCGTTGTGGTGGGCACCTGTAGTCCCAGCTACTTGGGAGGCTGAGGCAAGAGAATCACTTAAGCCCAACAGTTTGAGATTACTGTGAGCTGTGATGCCATGGCACTCTACCAAGGGTGACATAATGAGACTCTGTCTCAAAAAAAAAAAAAAAAAAAAAAGAATTTCATTCCTGACCTATGCCTTTGTCCTGGAATTATGTGGATAAATGAAAAAATGCTATTAAAGGATGGTTTTCCTTCTATGGGTAGATGGAGTCCAGCTTTGATGCTAGCTCAAGAAATTCAGCCTGTGTAAAGGATTCTTGGGGTTCTCCCTATAATCATTTTGTGGACTTACTTTATTTGTACCAGTTTTGACTTTTAAGTGTTATTAGTCAAAGAAACTGGCAACAAAAATTCAGGTTAAATACTAAGCATTATTGATAGTTCATCAGCTAGAATGCAGAGAAGGATAAGGGGGTAGCAAAGAGAGAAAGCCTTAAAATATGTACATATAGCATAAGGGACAGAATCTAAAATATAACTGAAAGTATAATATACCTGAAGAAAAAGTGAACAGGTTATAAGTATTAAAGCTCTGATAGTGAGCATTCCCATTTAACCAGTGGTCATGCTAAAAAGTGAACATAACCATTTAACCAGTGCACATGTCAAAAAAAAACCCCAAAACAGACAATATTACAAGCACCTCCAGGGCCCTCTTCCTGACTACCTCTTCCTTCTATGCCAGAGATTATCAGATAACCACTGTCTTGAGTTCTATTAGTATATGTTAAACTTGTTTTCACACTTCGCATAGAAATGGAATACACACATCAAAGGTTTTTTTTAAATTTTTTTTTATTAAATCATAGCTGTGTACATTGATATGATCATGGGACCTCATACACTAGCTTCACAGACCATTTGACACACTTTCATCACACGGCTTAACATAGCCTTCCTGGCACAGTTTTTTAAAAGTCTATTAATTAAAATTTTAGGACTGTTTCCAGTTTGAGGGTATTACATATTGTACTTATCTGAACATTCTCATAGATGTCTTTTGGGGAACACATGTATACATTTCTGTTGGCTAGATATTATAACTAGGAGTGGAGTATTTGGGTCATAGGGTGTGCATATCTTTTAGTGGATATTGTCAAACAGCTTTCCAAAGCCTTCTTTCTAATTTACATTCCTAACCAGCAGTATACTAGAAGTACTTTGTCAACATTTTTATTATTGATTTTGGAATTTTAGCCATTCTGATGGGTGGTAATGGTATCTCATTGTGACTTTCGTTTTTCTTTCATTTTATTTTTTAAAACAAGCTCTGGCAAATTTTATTAAAGAAAAAAAATTGCCTGTTTTACTTTTCACCAGTCTGTTTTGGCATGCTTCTAATGATACCAGAATCACCTGGATCAATGATAGCCGATATGCATAGTCTGTATCATCTTTGTGGCTACCATCTTCCTGCCTTAGGTACAGTACACATGCTAGCCCCTAACCAAGAGCAGCATTAACATGGCCAGGGAGTGAGAAAGGAAAACTCTTATTTATTTTTTATATAATTTATAAATGATAAAATTCAGAGATTTTAAGAGTACACTTTGAGTTTTAACAAATATGTGTATGTGTATATATGTATAAATCCAACCAAGACATAAAACATTTCTCTACTCCTGAAAATATCATCATGTCTCTTTTCAGTGAATCTCATCCAACCAAACACAACTACTATCTGATTTCTGTTACCATAGAATATAGTTTTATCTGTTATTGAACTTAAAGTAAATGAAATCATACAGTATATATTCTTGTGTCTGGCCGGTTTTGGCTTATTTTGTTCAATGTAGTATGTTTGAGATTTATCTATGACATCTTTATGTATCAGTAGTCTATCATATTTTATGCTTACTATTTCATTGCGTGAATGTACCAAAATTTATTTATTCTGTTGATGGACATTTTGGGTTTTGGGAGTTTTAGTGTGATTTTAATTTGTAGTTCTCTGATGACTAATACTATTGAACATCTTTTCATGAGTTTACTGACGTTTGAATACCCTTTTGTGAAAAGCCTTTCTAAGACTTTCATCATTTTTCTTTCTTTCTTTTTGTTGAGACAGTCTCCATCACTTTGGGTAGAGTGCTGTGGCATCCTAGCTCATAGCAACCTCAAATTCCTGGGCTCAAGCAATCTTCTTGCCTCAGCCTCCCTAGTAGCTGGGACTATAGGTACCCACCACGACACCTGGCTTGCTTTTTCTATTTTTAGTAGAGACAGAGTCTCATTCTTGCTCAGGCTGGTTTTGAACTCCTGAGCTCAAGCAGTCCACCCACCTTGGCCTCCCAGAATGCTAGAATTACAGGCATGAGCTACACCCAGCTATCATTTTTCTGTTGGGTTGTCTGTCATCTTATTAATTGTTAGAGTTTTTTTTTTTTTTTGCAGTTTTTTGGCCAGGGCCAGGTTTGAAACCGCCACCTCCAGTATATGGGGCTGGCGCCCTACTCCTTTGAGCCACAGGAGCCGCCCTAATTGTTAGAGTTCTTTATATAGCCTGGATTTGAGTCCATTCCAGTCTGAGGCCTGAATTTTCACTCTCTTAAGACTATCCTTTCTACACAAAAAACCTGTGTGGGAATGTTCATAGCAACTTTGTAATAACTAAAAACTGGAAACAACCCAAATGCCCTCTTGTGGGTAAATGATTAAACTGTGGTATATGCATATAGTGTAATAAAAGGAACAAACTATTGATATGTGAATCAACTTGAATAGATCTTAAGAGCATTATGCTGAATTTAAAAAAGCCAATCTCAAAAGTTTATATGCTATATGATTTCATTTATATAACTTTCTTAAAATGACAATTATTGAGGTGTAATTTATATGCCACAGAATTAGCTTCAGTATATAGTCCAGTGCTTTTAAATAAATTTACCAAATTGTGCGACCATCTCCATAACCCAATTTTAGAATATGTCAATCACTAATAAAATTCCTTGTGCCCATTTGCAGTCACTCCACTCTCCTTCCCTCAGCTCTAAGCAAGTACTAATCTACTTTATGCCTCTGTTTGCCTTTTGTGGGCATTTTATATAGATAGAATCATACAATATATGGTCCTGTGTGTCTGCCTTTCATATAGCATAATGTTGAGGTTTATCAGTGGTTGTACGATGTATCAATAATTCATTCCTTTTTTTTTTTTTCGTGACTGATATTCCCTTATATGGATGTACCATGTTATGTTAATCTGTTTGCTAACAGATAGACATTTAGCATGCTTCCAGTTTTTGGTTCTCATGAATAATGCTACAGTGAGCATTCATGTACATGTCTTTGTGTGGACATAGTTTTTACTTCTTTGGGGTAGATTTTTAGTAGTGGAATTGCTAAGTTGTATGATAACTTTATGTTTAGCTCTTTTAAAGGAACTGCCAAACTGTTTTCCAGGTATCTGAACCATTTTATAGTCCCATCAGCAATTCCTGAAGAATGTGGCTTGAGTACTTGAAAAGCACGTATGTTTTGCTTGTCTTGGAAGGAGTGTTTTGTAGATACCAGTTAGGTCATTTTTTTAATAGTTTCATTTAAATTTTATATGTTCTTGCTGATATTTCTAGTTCTATCTCTTATCAAGAAAGGGGTATTAAAGTCTATTAGTGTTGAATTGTCTGTTTATCCAGTTCTTTGTCTTTAGTTTTCAGCAGTTTGATCATAATGTGTGTGAATGTGGATTTTTCAACCTTTTTTTTTTTTTTCTTTTTGAAACAGAGTCTCACTTTCTTGCCCCCGGTAGAGTGCTATGGGATCATAGCTCACAGCAGCCTCAAACTCTTGGCCTTAAGCGACTCTCTTGCCTTAGCCTCCCAAGTAGCTGGGACTACAGGTGCCCACCACGACACCCAGATATTCTTTGTTGTTGCAATTGTTATTGTTGTTTAGCTGGCTCAGGCTGGGTTCGAACCTGCCAGCTTGCATGTATGTGGCTGGTGCCCTACCCACTGAGCTAAGGGTGCTGCCTCAACTATTTTTTCTTTAAAAATTTTTCAGCATCACACTCTTTGTCTTCTCTGTATTGGATTCTGATTACACAAATGTTAGGCTTTGTTCTTTTTTTCTAATCTTTTTTTCTTTCTGTTAGTTAGAATGGTTTATAGTTTATCTATCTTCAAAGTCATTGCCTCCTCCACTCTGTTGTGTTTTTCCAGTTAATTTTGGTTATTTTATATTCCATTTGGTTATTCTTTCTACTTCTCTTTACTTTGCTATTTTAACTTTCTTTGGAGAGTGTTCAAGTTTAGTGATTGCTCATTTGATTTTTTTTTTTCCAGTTTTTTATCGGGGCTGGGTTTGAAACCCCCCCCATCTCTGGTATATGGGGCCAGCGCCTTACTTCTTGAGCCATAGGCACTGCCCTTCTACCTTTTTCTTGTTGTTGCAGTTTGGCCGGAGTCGGGTTCAAACCCACCACCTTGGGATATGGGACCTGCACCCTACTCACTGAGCCACAGGCGCTGCCCTTGATCTTTTTCTTAGAGATAGAGTCTTGCTATGTTGCCCTGGCTGGACTCAAATTTCTGAACTCATCCTCCCAAGTAGCTGTGACTAAAGGTGTGTGCCACCACATCTGGCCATTTGAGCATTTTTATAATAGTTGCTTAAAGTCCTTGTTGGATAATTTCAGCATCTGTGTTATCTCATTGTTGGCATCTGTTGTCTTTTCCCATGAAAGTTAGCATTTTTACCGGTTTGATGAACATATTTCAAATTGTATATAAAACCAGCACATTGTACCCCATGATTGCATTAATGTACACAGCTATGATTTAATTAAAAAAAAGAAAGTTAGCATTTTTGTGGTTCTTTATATACCAAGTAATTTGTATTTTATCTTGGACATTTTGAATATTATATTGTGAGACTCTGAATCTTATTTCAAACCAATAGAGAATGTTGATATGTTTGTTTTTAGCAGCCGTTGACCTGGTTAGTAAGTTCCTGCTCACTTTCTGTGGGCTGTAGTTCAAATATTAGTTCCGTATTCAGAGGCTTTGCAGTGCTATTCAGATAAGTCCTGTGTGTGCCACCCACTGGTCAGTTGGGGACCTGGGTGTTTGTTAATTCATTTCTCAAAGTCTTTAATATGCTAATTAGGATCAAATCCACATGTAAATAGGTAGAAGTGATCCCAGGAGTTCATACGTAAGTTCATAAGCAGCTTTATGGGTTGCTTTCCTGAGTTCTTCCCTGTTCAATATTTCCCTGGTACTTTCCAGTTTCCTAGGGCTTTCTTTTTTGGTCCTCCAGCCAGAAACCACCCACTCTCACATTGTACTCCCTCTGAGGTACAAGGGGCAGGTGGACAGAGAAATTAAGGATAAAAATAGGATTCAACTTTGCCCTTTTGGAGCCATAGTTCCATCAAATAGAATGAAGTGTTTCTCTCCCTCAGAGTTTTAGCTCCTATAATCTCCCTATGCCAGTTTTATTTTTATTGTTAAATCATAGCTGTGTACATTAGTGCAATCACCTGTACCCATTCTAAGATGCACCATAGATGTGGCCCCACCCATTGCCCTCCCTCCACCAAAACCTCCCCCCTCCCTTCCCCTTCCTTGGCCCTTTCCCCATAGTCCTGTGCTATAGCTGGGTTATAGCCTTCATGTGAAAGCTATAATTTAGCTTCATAGTAGGGCTGAGTACATTGGATACTTTTTCTTCCATTCCTGAGATACTTTGCTAAGAATATGTTCCAGCTCCATCCATGTAAGCATGAAAGAGGTAAAGTCTTCATCTTTCTTTAAGGCTGCATAGTATTCCATGGTATACATGTACCACATTTGCTAGTCCATTCGTGGGTCGATGGGCACTTTAGCTTCTTCCATGACTTAGCAATTCTGAATTAGGCTGCAATAAATATTCTGGTACAGATGTCTTTGTTATATTGTGATTTTTGGTCTTCTGGGTATAAACCTAGTAAAGGAATTATAGGATCGAATGGCAGGTCTATTTTTAGGTTTCTAAGCATTCTCCAAACATCCTTCCAGAAGGAACGTATTAGTGGGCATTCCCACCAGCAGTGTAGAAGTGTGCCCTTTCCTCCACATCCATGCCAACATTTCTGGTTTTGGGATTTTGTTATGTGGGCTACTCTTACTGG
>CAUYPK010028662.1:0-19494 GCA_963574355.1 Loris lydekkerianus | reverse complement strand
ATCCCCATGACGGGTAAGACTGAAACTGCAAGAGCAGGCAACCTAAGATAGGGGCTATGTTTTTCCGCCATACAAAAAACAAAAGAGGGAATTGTTGGGCCCTGCCATGTGCCTGAGGCCTAGTGCAACTTCCGGAGCCTGACTAGAAGTAGATCTATCGAGCTACTTCCACGTAACAATGACTCAGCAAGGCCTGGCCTGAAACTGCCTCTACCTAGATACAGCCAATGTGGTACCATGCCACTGGCCCCACCCTGTCACGCACCTCTTCCCCTGTCTTCTTTCCCCACCCCTTCCCCACGCTCTATATAAGCAGCTGCTTGACGCAATAAAGTTGAGTTCCTGCTTAAAAATAAAAAAATAAATTAAACAAAAAAAAAGAAATAGCATCAAGCTCAAGGTACACATAGTTGCACCTGTGGGTGTGGCCTCACATACAGAAAAGTTGGCCAATGAAAACAAGGCTTAATAATAATTGTAACTGTTCTTCACTTTTTTCCTTTTATAAAAATGGTAATAATGTTTTCTCTCGTCTTCTCTAACTCAGAGATGGGTGGAAATATAAAGTAAGGTTTGTAATAGATTGTGTCAATAATGGGGAGATAAGTAAAACACAGAACATTCATATAGTGAAGAACTGTAAAGTAATTAAGAGGCCCGACCTATGTCTACATGCCTTAAAATGTATGGATATTAAAAGCATAATGTCGGGTGAAAACAAAAGGTAAGCCTCTACAAGGATGAATCATGGAAACATGAACACAGACACAGTGGAATCTTGGAATCTGTTTGAATCTTCCCCCCCCCCCACACACACACACAAAAGCACCCATAAGCAAGACCAAAACCCCACGCACAGCAGGGACCACACAGCTAGGTATCTCCATGAACCCTAACCTGCAAGTAGGTGAGGACAAAGCACATCACAAACACAAGATCTGTGGGTTATCAAGTTAGGTACCAGAGTAAAGAGAGGAAGTCCATGGATGTCAGATAAACCTGAGGACAGGGCAATCCTGGAAGAGCTGACAGGGCCAGTTAGAGACTAGCAGCTGAAACTGGGAGGGTTTATCCACTACAACAGCTGGTGAGTGTGGGGAGCTGAAGGTCAGAAGATCTAAGGTGGGGGTGGTGGTCTTGTCCTCACAAGCTGCAGAAACAGACCCTGCAGAGCCCCATCCCACTACAAGGACCACACTCAGAAGAATCTGCTGCGTGGGGGAAGTCCAGATAAAAGTGGCTGGTGAACAGAGTCAGAAAATCTCAGAAAACAAGCTAGCTGCCATAATTTAAAAAAAAAAAAAAAACACTACCCCAAAACAGCAAAAGGGGCTCTGTGTAATTAGGAAAACTTCTGTGAAGCCCCTCTCTTCCTAGGAGTTTTTGAAAACTAATTTCACCTAAAAATGAGCAGCAGAAATGTATCTAGGTCAACTCCCATACAAAGTTATTATAAGGAGAAAAAAAAGAAAAAAATGAAGGAACAGAATAACATCCCTAGGAGAAGCATGCCAGAAAATCATGCCAAAAAGAAAAAAAAAAAATAGATCAAATCATTATTTCAAAATGAGCTAAGAGGCATTAATAAAATGGTATAACACATGAAAGAACAGCAGAAAGCCACATTAGAACAACTCAGAAATGGAATAAGAGAACTCAGGGAAGAATAAAAAAATTAACCAAAAAATGAAGTCTAAACTGGAATGAACACAAAACAGTAAAAACGGAAGGTAAAAAAGAACAATTTTAAGACAGATAGTAAATGAAGAGAGAAAAGGTATTTAAGTGGTAAGTAACAGTGAAAATTGGAAAAGACAATTTTAAAATATGAATAATAGAAATCCAAGAAGAAGAAAACCACACCAAGGATACTGAACAAATGCTAAAACTTGCCTAAAATTAGAAAATATGTATCTGAAATCACATTGAGACAGCACACTGCACGCCCAAGAACACCAATATACAACAGCTAACACCAACACATATTCTAGTTAGATAACTCAACTTTATAGGAGAAAGAAAAAGAATCCTCTGAATTTTAAAGTAAAAACAGCAAATGACTTCTAAGGAAAAGGAAAATTAGGGTATGGCTAGGATTTTTAATAATATATTTAAGATGCTTAGGTAAAGAAATTGTATTCCAAGGATTTTTAGATGCAGAAAAATACTGATTTTCTAGTACAGCATGGAGGTAACCTGTTATCAACATGCAAGAATTCAGGGAATAATGTTCTCTTGAAGCCTTCCTGAGGAATGAACTTTAGACAATAACTCAACTAGAGAGGCATCCACATAAGGACTGGTTGTGAACACTAATTACTGAAGTTGCTGAAGGAGCTAGGATGAAATGAGGATGAAAAAGAAACAGTATTTTATGTGATGATTCTAGCTCAGACAACTTAGTACAATGATGAAGGACAGAGGAAGTGGAAAGGCTTCTACAAAAACCAGTTCTAACTGCTCTTGATAATGATAAAATGCGTTACTAACAGCAGTGCTAGAACTGGTATTCTGAGACTGTTATGTGTGCAATGACAGATAGGGAAATGAGTAATTGTGGAATATTTTAATTCTATCAGTTCCTTTATTCTTAACAACTAAAACTTTGTGTGAAAAGAGGGACTTTACGTGGAAAGAAGGAGATACAGCTGTGATATAGAAGACATTAAGAAAAAATCTGTAGTTCTGGATTTGAATTTGAAATGTCAGTATGAAATCCTCAGATATTTTATATTAAAAATTATCCACATTGGGTAGCACCCATAGCTCAGTGAGTAGGGCACTGGCCACATATAACTAGGCAGGTGGGTTCAAACCTGGCCCAGGCCAGCTAAACAACAATGACAAAAAAAAACAACAATAGCCAGGCATTGTGGGTGCCTGTAATCCCAGCTACTTGGGAGGCTGAGGCAAGAGAATTGCTTGAGCCCAAGAGTTTGAGGTTGCTATGAGCTGTGATGCCACGTCACTCAAACCAAAGTGACAGATTGCGTCTCTGTCTCAAAAAGAAAAGAAAAGAAAAGAAAAGAAATTATCTATGTAAATTTATACATGTATATTTCCTATTGCTGTCCACCAAAGAAGCCTGGGAAGAATGGCTAACCCAGTAGCAACGAGCATGCCTAAGCCTACAGATCATGGTCTTAAAATGCTATTTCTCACCAGAAGAAAGTAGGGCCTTTAAGAAAAATTATTGATTTCAACTCTGTGGCTTAGAAATGTACAAGAAAGGGCTGGAACACCTTGTCTTACCAGTTAGTGAAGGTCAAGCTGTCAAAGGTCATTAGGCTCATGTCCAAGGACTCAGGAGTCAACCTGAAGAGGCTGCCAGTGGTTGGTGCTCAATGGGACCATTTGAGTTTCAAAAGGACAATAATTGCAATTGACTGAAACCCATTGGGTATGCTCAAGTTCATGAGTTCATGATGATATGTTCAAGGAAACTAATTGATTACTTTGAGATGGCAATAGAAAACAATGGATTATCTAGAAAACTGATACAGGGAATGAATCAAACACTCACCCTGCCTTTCCTATATGAAATTTCTAAACAATGCAACTAGTTACCATGGAAATTCTTCTAAAATATGATTATGAGGAGGGAAAGTGACATACTTCAGTTTATAGATAAAAGATAAGTAATAGATTAGACTAGCACAATTTTTAACCCCCAATAAATTAATAAACATCATCACTGAATATCAATGGCTGCTAACATCACAAAAAAGGAAAAAGAAAAAGTCACTATTGTGGCATTCTGAAGAAAGAAAACAATGCCACTTATAGGCTTGCCAAAGGAATCAAACTACAGTCTGATCGAGCCTCTGGTCAAGCTGCTAATTTTCAGGAAACACGAAACAAGAGGAGCAGACTCAGTTATACCTCCAAATGCAATCAGCGCCATCCAGACTGTGGGAAATTCTACAGGTCAACTTCTACAACTTTCTTCCGTATTGTAAGAAAAAGGAAGGTGTGGAAAGGAAACTTGTTGGGTTAAAAGAGACTTAAAAGACACACCAAAATTTAAATGCTGCACAAGGCTATGGTGTCTACGGATGCCCACTTCAGTGATAAAACTATAAAGAAAAGCAAGAAAAATCATTCAGGACATCATTCTTTTGGAGAGAAAGGAGGATGGGATGGGACACAGGTGGCCTTCTGGAGACGCTCTGTATCTGTTCTTTACCCTTATAACCTCTGTACGTTTACAAGGTGTTTGCCTTTCAATAAATGATGAAACTATACATTTGCTTTGTGTGGTTTTCTACATTTGTCTTTTTTCTTTTTTAACATGTATGTGTGTTTATTAGGTTTCCACTTTTGCCTTCACAGAATTAAAAAGGCTTCACATTTAATAACAATAACAATGTTTAAGATAAGGACTAAAAATAAAAACCTCATAAAGAATGAATGACAATAAATACATTCAGAAAAGAAGTCAGACAATTGTTGTGTCGAAATATTAAGCAATAATAATAATAATGCAAAGAAAGTAACATTCACATTGTCAGATAAGAGTACGTCTATCATGGAATGCTTTGACTCTGAGGTTCAGTATGGAGTCATCAGTTAACTTCTTCTTATTTTTTTTCCAAAGTCTCAAAAAATAGACAACTAAAAATCCATTTATCTTGTTTTTAAACAAGAAAAGGCTAAAAGAAAAAAAATCACTGGCAGTACAATGCTATACAATGTTTATGGATTCACACAATCTGACAACAATAATATCCACTAAATTCATATGGGTGGTTCCTTCTAGAGAGGTGGTGAGAGCAATGAAACTGGGGGTAAGGGAAGCCAAAGGGTTTCCAGTTTTTCTGCCATGGCTTAATTTCACAATACAAAGATGTAATTTTGATGTATAAGATATGCCAAATCTTAACAATGGTCAATTTGTAACATTATAAACACATGACTGTGTGCATTATTCTCTCCTACTGTTTGTGTATGAATTTTAAACAGTTTTTTAGCCCGTGAAAGTATATTGTGATTTCATACAATAAATACTTTGAAAACACTTTGGTGCTATTGCCAAAATGTGATAAATAAATCAAAGGTACAATGTCATTTGTCCAGCTGCCTTCTTTAACAGAAAAAATAATGTAGTCATCTTTGATTAATTAGTTCCAATTAAAAGAATGAAAATTTGACTCTTGAAGAAGTATATTCATTATGACTATCTTAGTAACAGTATTCTATGAGGGAAATAGAGTTAATTTTCTTCCTGCTGACATTGAAAAACACACAACTTGTTTAAACCACCAATCAGTTTCTTCTTTTGCAGGATGGATAAGGCACTTTATTGGGATCCAATTGAAATCAATGGAATGTTCTAAATTATTTTTCCATTTGGGATTTTGAGTTCAGTTGTTTTCCTAGCCTGAATCTCTATGTTGACAGGGCTCTGTATGCATCTCAGTATGTATATGTTGGTCAGGTTAACATAAAACTATTGAAAATTGTTCATTATTCTGATTTCTTAGTACTTAAGGCCATGATCACTAAGTGGGCAAATCTTTATTAATGTGACACATAAATTACAATTGGCCATTCTACATTTTATTCCCTAAATCTCCATAGCAATTTTCTTCTGTCATGATGGATAATGAACGTCTAGGAGAAATTGCCTAGAGTGTTTGTTGTTGTTGTTGTTTTAATTTCTTTTAGGATATCAGCCCACAGAAATAACACAATCTGACTCTGCTCCATAAGCATATGCAGGATATAAACTCAGTCAAGGTGGCTCATAAGTGAGAAGACAAGTAGGTCCACAGCAGTGGACCCTGCCCATACTTACCAGGCAGGTAGCTGCACAATCTTTCCATTGAGGCCTCCACAGTTGAGTTGTGAACCTGAGCCAGCTGTTCAATCACGGAAACCACCAGCACACATCCTGCCCGGGAGCAGAAGAACACGTCATAAGTTTCATGTGCAAAGCTGGGCTGGAGGACCAGGGGAGGTGCTGGTGGGAGAGACTTTAAGAACACCAACCCTTCCCAAACAGAGAACTTTTGTTGGTTGTTTGCGTTTTAAACTCTATTGTGTATGAAAGTACACTGTGAGTTGTGGTAAAATATAAAATGTGGTGAGAAGAGTGTGGGTTTGGGGTCAGAGAGCCTGGAGATGTCAGTCCGGTTTTGTCATTGGTGAGCTATGTGAATTTGGGAAAGTAATTTAATCTTGCTTAATTTTCATTTCTTTTTGACCATGTAAGAGAAAGAGAGGATGCTTAAGTGAGGGAATGCAAGGAAAGCAGCCCACACAGAGTCAAAGCTCCGTAGATACCAGCCTCTCTCCTCCTCCTTTTCCCTCCTATCTGCAGTAAATGACTTCATTATGAATAAATAGGATCATTCCCATCCTACACATTCTCTGGCATACAAGGCGACCCAGACTCACATTTTTAAATTTGGAGAAGTGGTGGAAATTGCCTGGCATTTAAAGTCAAAGATCTGGGATTGAGTCCTGACCTTGCAATCTTGACTCATCATGCAGCCTCTCGGAGCCTTGGTTTCCTCCTTGTGAAGGAGGAAATAACATGTTTCCGGTGGGGCTGCTATAGTGATTAGATAGACAAAAGTGAAACTGAGTGTGCCTTTCAAATCGTAACACATTGTAAAATATTATTTTACTTCACAGCTATAAAGCCCACTACTTGAAAGCATGTACCAGCATGATAAGTGTTTATAAGGGCACTTATATTACATTAGGAATATATTCCTTCTGCTACCTTGATCTGTTTTAAGTGTGAATATCCAGAGGCTCCAAGCTGACATTCTCAGAAGATTCTATCACCTGACTTGATTTAAAGAACTGCTGGGGAAGCCCAAACCTCTTTTTTCCCAAAGGAAAGAGACTTTTTTTTTTTCCTCCTGTACTACATACACAAGTAGTTGGTCAAAGCTCAGTTAAGTATGTAAAAGGCAACTCTTATATCTCATTGCAATAAGGGAAATGGACACTTAGCAGAGGTCATTTCTCAGGAGGCGAGGGAAGGCTTATATCCAGCACAGAGGAGTTCCAGGATCCCTGGCATTTGCAGTAGGCTCACTATTGTTCGTCTGCTTAAGAAATTGGGGACCCAATTCATATATATGGTGTTATTAAAATCAAATTCCCACCAGGATCCCTTGAGGGGATGTGGAGGACCACAGATGTGAACAATACTATTGGTCATTTTTAAACAGAAAGAAATAAAACCTTCTACATGGTAAAAAATGAGAAATTTCCAATGAGAAATTTAGAAATTTTTACCTTTCTAGATGCTGCAATGTCTGGTGATGTTTTAGCCTTGGTTGCTCTGTCCCCTCTGCCCAGGCAACATCGAGATAGTGAAATCTTGATAGCCATGGTCTTACTGGGCTCCAAGAACACCTACTTGTTGGTGTCTGTATCGCCATCAACTGACAAAATTGATTGGCTGTGTTTTTAATCTCATGCATGACCCTTGAGGGTTTCTATACCTGGCAATGAATTTAGTAGCTGCCACTTATTAGCACTTTATGATCTAAAAACATTTTCATACCCATTTGTTTTACTTTAAAAACAGCTTTCCTCTAAAAAAGTGAGGTGAAACTGGTTTGATGTAAGCATTCCAAGTTGTATATAAAACCAGCACATTATGCACCATAAATGCATTAATGTATACAGCTATGATGTAATGAAAAAAATAAAGATAGCTTTCCAAAAATAGGAACAAAATACAGTGTCTCTTTGAAAAATTTTAAAATACAGTAGTTTATTATTATAAAAATATTATAAAAATATAATAAACAATACTCAACTGAGCCCTAGATAACAAATTTCACTTTTATTTTAATATGTCAAATACATTAATACCTGTGAATATAAGGGTTGTCCATAAAGTATCCAGCCACACATGTCTCTATTTTTCATAATACTTGGCTGGACACTTTATTTTTAACATTTATAATATACTTTTAAGCCCTGATCTATGTCTCTGATAATCACCATTAAGTTGGGTGGCACTACATAAATGTTAACAATTGGAACTGAAAAATAACCATAAGTAATTATAGTGCTATAAGTTAAGAAGATGCAGTGTGGCATGGTTGGAAAATGAGAGAGGCTTTGGAAAAAACTTGGGTTCAAATATTGGATCAGTCACTTTCAAACAATGTGACTTTGAATAAAGTGCCTACTTTCTGGAACTTCATTTTTAAGAATTTAGAGTTAGACCATAAGTTCCTGAGGGTAGGAACAATGTATGACCCTATCAGGTCAGGGAACAGGGAAGAGATGCTTACTGGCTGGAAAGGAGTTGACCTTAGAGCTTTGCAAGTGGCATTTCAGTTGCCTGTTGCTGAGGGTATCCCTAGGCATGGGCTAATGGTATCCCTAGGCATGGGCTAATAGATGCACTGACAGTTACTTCCAAGCTCAGTCATCTCACCCGTGCTGCTTCCCTCTGTTACAGTATCCACATCTGGACATGGCTCCACTTCTCATTTTGGTGAGAAACAACTGTGCCCTCTCTCGGGCTGGGCAATCAGCTTCTGTAGCAAATGGGCAGAATTGATGTGCAGCTCACAATTAGGGAATAAGATGGTGATTGGGTTGTATCTTAGTCGATTCCTGCTATTATTACAAAATACCTTAGCTTGAGTAGTTTGTAAATAATAGAAGTTTATTGCTCACAGTTCTGGAGGCTGGGGAGTCCAAGAGCAAGCACCAGCAGATTCTGTATCTGGTGAAGCCTTGCTTCCTGCTTCATAGTTGGTGCCTCTCACTGTGTCCTCATGTGGGGGAAGGTGCAAAAGGGCATAAATGTTGCATCTTTATCTGGCTTTGATGGGCCCCCAAATGGACAGAGTATGATCCCTGTCCATAGGGGGCTCACAAGATACTTCCTCAAATCACGTGAACTGGATGGTAAGTACCAGTCAAATGCTAGGTGGAATGTGATTTTGAAGAGACTATAGGCAGAAGAAAAAATGATTTTGAGAGAGAAACAAAACTTGGTCTGAATAAGCATGGTGTATTTCTGCATATTTTTATCAATTTAATTAGTGGCAGCTTTTCTTTCTCATTGGTACTTAAAATAATAGTTTTGTTTTGTTTTGTTTTTCACCATCAATGGAGTAGCACTCTGTATGAGATGCAGGAATTGAAACTGCATCGGGCACGAGGTAACCTTAATTGGAATTTGCCCTTGAGGAGTATTCATTTCTGGTGACCCCAATGATTGTAAACCTTGGATGCTCTTTCCTTTCCCTAAAAATTCAACTCCAGCATACACCTGCAGCATTTTAATCCATAGTTTAGAAGGATGAGTGCACAGTGAATTGGGCTGCTTGAGACCAAGCTGTTTCTTTGTACTTACAGATTTGGACATGTCTTCCTTGCTTTACTCAGAGAAATTCCATCAAGGACTCTTATGACTATTATGGCTCCTCACTACTGCTGGCTAAAATTGGAAAATCATTAGATGGATTAAAAGGAGCCAAAAAAAGTCTTTATCTCTGAAGACTGGGTGAACTTTACTACTATCATCTCTTTGCCCAGGAAAGAGTCATGATGATCAAAAGCAGCAGGCAGAAAAGCAGGTATTGGGGTTTGAAGTAGTGGATGCCCAAGTTGGGCTCAGCTTTGATTTGGAGTCCTGCACACTTGGCTACCTGACTCCAGTGAGCTCAACCTCCCTTCCATTTGAATTGTTAATCTGAGGTCTGCAGTGAGATGTGTTCTGAATCCTTTAGCAGGAAGAATGAAGAAATTGACTTTTCTACAGTTTCTAATAGGAGGCTTCACTTCCTTGACAGGTTAACGAATGTTTTTTCCTGGGAGAGATGCATGGGCAGAATAAATCCTCCCATTGGAGACTATTCTCTGCTAATAAAAGGCCTGGCTCTGTTAAAGTGAGTTTGTTCAAGCTGCTGTTCATTTAGGAAGGGAGGGGAGGGGCGAGAATTCTGCATTTCACTCAGTGGTCACCATGTTAAAACTCATATATGGAAAAATCTCTTCTCACCTGGCATTTGAAAAATAATGAGTACAAAAGAAACATACACTCCTGATAGTGTGTGAAAAGAAAAAAACAAAGAAAATGGGCCTGAATAAAAACACCTGCTACAGGGATCTGCTTCTGGCTACAAACCTCAGGTAGACGGCAGACTGTGCCACGGAATCCTTTTGAAGTGAAACAGGACTCTTGAAATCCTAATTATAATCACATCTGTGCTGGCTGGAATTGTAGCCAACTGCAGAGAGCGGTCTATTAGATTTCCCATTTGTCTGAAGCCAACACATCATTGAAAAGCCTTGAAAGCACTTGGCAGTTGTCAGAGCCACAGTCAGCGTGACTACACTTCCTTTTTGACCCTGAATAGGGGCATAAATAATTCATCACGTTGCCAGAGTGTGCCCTACGGTCTTCAAAGTGTTCTTGCATACATTATTATCTCCTTCAAAATTCACAACAACTCATAGATGTAGGAATTATTACTCTCATTTTACAGATGAGCACATGGGGGGTTCAGAGTGGTTAAGTGCCTGGCCCAGTATGCAGCCAATAGTGGAAGAAATGGAACCTAATCAACAGGATAGTTGGTGAAAAGAAAACAAGAAAGATAGTTATGAAAATAATTACTCAAAATGTATCCTATGGCCAGCCTCGTTTCCCCAAGCCACGCATTACTAAGCCAGAGGTGGTGGTACATGACTCAGGTCTGAATCATCCTGCACCTTCAACCTTTTCCTCTGCTTCCTTCTCTCCAAGTCTGGATGAGAAGGAAAGAGGGGGTGAAGTAAAGCCCACTTGAGATGCTGTGGTATAGTAGGTATAGAAGAATTGGGAGGTCAGACAGACCTGAGCTTAGCTCCTGCTTTTGTTACTTATGAGCTAGTGTGTTTGGCGGGATAGTAGATCTGTGTAACCCTAGGTTTTGGCATTCATGGCATGGAATAATAGTGTTCCTTGTGTGGTATGTTAAAGATGTCCACAAATTTTTTTCCACCTCCTCCCATAAAGAGGTAATGCTTAAAAAAAAAGAAAAAAAAAAAAAAAAAGGTGGCATTTTTTCCCCAGCCTTTGGAATATGGCCTTGTGACTTGCTTTGACTAGTAGCCTGTGGCAGAAGGGACAGTGTGTCAGATTGTAAACAAGCCCTCAAGAAGCTTTTTAGCTTTTACTTTTTTGCCTTCTTTAACCTTGCAGCCATGAGCCTGATCCAGCTGAAGGAAAGGCCCTTTGAAGGAAAATTGAGGTGCCCATGTCAATAGCCTGCCAACTACTCGATTTATGAGCAAGGCCATTGTACATTATCCAGACCCTGCCATTCCACCATCTTCCAACTGAGTGCAGCAGCAGGGATTAGCCCAGGGGAGAGGAGCTGAGAATCACCCAGGTGCGTTCAGCTCAGGGAACCACCATCGCTTCTCGGCCTTTTGGCTAAGATCAAGTGCAGCTCAGGGAACCATGAGCTAATAGGTGATGGTTGTGGAAGTGTGGGGTGGTGCTATCAGATGCCAGGTAGCAAAGGCTAGCTGATGCACCTGGCAATCGTATTGAGAGGCTGAAGCGAACATCACATCACATGCACATGGTGCCTGGCACAGAGTAGGCATTTAACAAATGTTAGACTCCCTCCCTCCTGCTAAGGTCTCCACATAGAACAGACATATTTTCCAAGGACATTTATAAAAATAAAAGCACAGAAACTCATCTTTGACAAATGTGTTGCTTTATCAATGGCATTTTCACTTTTCTAGGGATAAATTTTCTTTTATAGTAGATGTCTGGTACTTTCACTTCATTTGGCTGGATTAGGCTTTGTGGAGCATTGTTTCTATGAGAAAATGCTTAGTGAGTTCCAAACTGCCTACTTTGCCAAGAACACTGACGATGAGAGGCAGTGTGTTGGACAAATACACTTGCTGGTGAAGGTAAGGGGCTAAGTGCATTCATGGGTGAGCAGGCCCCATCAAGGCAGCAGGAGGAAACCAGCAGCCTGGGTAGAGAGGCACAGGATGACTGGTTCAGCTAATTTAAAAATACATTAAAAATTAATAATAAAGAAATAAGAGCAGAGATGCCAGGACCCATCTGTCATATTACTTATTTAACATACACTTATGAGTGTCTGTTTTGTGTTCAGCACCTTGAGGATACAAAGGAATAAGACACAAACCAGCAAGGAAGACTGATGCCTAAATAATAATCCCGAGAAGCTGCATTGTGATAGAAGGACCTGTTTGTGCTTTGAGAGCTCAGAGGAGGAAGAAATTAACTCTGCCTGGAGTCACCCAAGATGGTTTCTTAGAGGAGCTGAGTCTTAAGGGATAGGAGGAGCTCATTCATCAAAAGAACAAAAGAGAAATAGAGAGAGAAGAAAGGAGGGATGGAGGGAGGGAAGGAAGAGAGGAAAGAAGGAAGGAAGGAAGAAAGGTAGAGAAGTTTTTCCAGGAACATAGTAGTAGCAGTTTTTGAAAGACTTGGAGTTGAGAAAGAGAAGAGTTGGCTAAAGCTAGAATTCTGGGAAGGGAAGAGTGAGATAGGAAGGGGCAACACTATGAAGAACCCTGAAGGTCATACTACAGAGTACGAGCTTCCTGCTGTGGAGTCTAGAATACAGAACAACGTAGTTTTCAAACACCTTGCTCTGTATTCCTAGAAGACATTTGCAAGACTATGAACCCTTTCCACAATTTAACGGGCATTAATGAAAATCAATTTAAATAGTTGGAAAGGGTGTGATAGTGGGCAGATTGTAAATATTACAATAGAACTATTAGGTTAAACTTCTGTATGTATCCAAAGGATATGCTATAGTGGTTTATACCTACTGTCATTCATTTAAAAAACATATGCTAGTGGTGAGAGGTCTGGGTCCAGTTTCAGTCTTTTACAGGTCTCTAGCCAGTTTTCCCGGCATCATTTGTTAAACAGGGAATCTTTCCCCTAGTGCACATTTTAGTTATGCTTGTAAAAAATCAAATGACAATATATGGCTGGATTCATCTCCAGATTCTCTATTCTATGGATAAAAGATTTAAATTTAAGACATGAAACTGTAAAAATACTAGAAGAGACTGCAGGGAAAACACTTGATGATAATGACCTGGGAAAATATTTTATGAGGAAAACTCCCTGGGCAATTGAAGCAATACCAAAGATATATTCCTGGGATTTGATCTAGCTAAAAAGCTTCTGCACAGCTAAGGGCACTACAACAAAAGTAAACAGACAGCCTTCGGATGGGAGAAGATTTTTGCAGTTCATGATTTCAACAACGATCTGATAACTAGAATCTACAGAGAACTCAAATTAATCAATAAGAAAAGAACAAACAACCCCATTTTTTTGTGGTCAAGAGACTTGAACAGAAACTTCTCTGAGGATGACAGGCGAATGGCCAACAAACACATTAAAAAAAATGCTTATCATCTTTAATCATCAGAGAAATGCAAGTCAAAACCATTTTGAAAAATCACCTAATCCAGTAAGATTAGCCCATATCACAAAGTCCCCAACCTGCAGATGTTGGCATGGATGCAGAGAGAAGGGAACACTTCTACACTGCTGGTGGGATTACAAACTAATACGGCCTTTTTGGAAAGAAGTATGGAGAATTCTCAACGACCTAAAAGTTGATCTTCCATTTGATCACACAATTCCATTATTAAGCATCTACCCAGAAGAAGAAAAATCATTTTACAACAAAGACATTTGCACCAGAATGTTTATTGCAGCCCAATTCATAATTGCCAAGTTGTGGAAGAAGCCCAAATGTCCATCAACCCACGAATAGATTAACAAACCATGGTATATGCATACCATGGAATACTGTTCAGCCATAAAAGAAGATGGAGACTTGACATCATTTATGTTTACCTAGATGGAGTTGAAATATAAGCTTCCTAGTAAAGTATCTCAAGAATGGGGACAAAAGTATCCAATATACTCAATATTATTATGAAATCAATACAAAAGCACTTATACTCTCTTATGAATAATAAAACAAAAATACAGTCTAACAAGATAGAAGACAGGGGAAGGAGGGAGGGGAAGGTAGAATGTGTTTGGTGGGAGGCGGGAGGGCATTTGAAGGGATCTCAACTAACACGCACAATGCAAGGGTACATTTCTAAACAACTAAAAATAAACTGTAAATGTCTTACCACAAAAAAATAAGTGAGGTGATGGTTATATTAATCAGTTTGATTTAAGTATTCCACATTATATTTCAAATCATCATATTGTACCCCATAAATGTATATAGTTATGATGCAATAAAAAATTAAAAAATTTTAAAACATATGCTCAAACTCTTTATTCACAGTGAGAAATTAACCACTCATAATTTGTCTCCTTGAATCCTATTTTAATGAAGAGTTCTACCTTCTTGAATTCTTCTTCCACCACAGAATTTTATCACAATGTAATTTTTTTTGGTTGGAAATATTTTATTGATCACACTATTATGCCTATCAACACTAAAAAGATGTATAAAATTTCAATAAAAATTTCATTTCCTATAATTATAACACTCTAAGTCTTAAAAAATCATTCTGGATAGAGTTTTTTTGTTCAGAAAATTAACTTATCTCAACAATATATAGCAAATTCTATGGTGATTATTAAGTGATAACAGTAAAATTTTATCGGAATTGCACCTCTTAATGAAATTGTTGACCCTTTTTAATTAGTACTTACATATATTGAAAAATACTATTCATTCGTGTAAGATAATAAGATGCAGCATCACTTTGTTTTCATTTTTTGTTTAAAGATGTAAGTGCTGAGAAACACATTTGCTTAAATATACTTAAATATACTTAAATAATGGGAATGGGAGGACTTTCGACACAACAATGTCACTCAATTCTTTAAATTTTTCTGAGTTAAATGCCAAACATCTTAGAGCGATCTATCAGTGAAAATTATTTTAAGTAATCTATAACCTGACAGCTCCCTTCAATTTCACTAAAGGCAAAGAACTAGGAACCACCTGACTTGCAAAACCATGGTAAACCAATGCCATCTGTCACTTTCTCAAGTTTTGGGAAATATACCAAAAAATTTACTAAGGTTTATCTTTTAACTAGAGTAATTGCTATTTCACTTAGAGAGACCCTATTAAAACCTAATATACTTAGAACAAATTGGGTCTTTTCAATACACTTTTGCCTATATAATATTTTAATAAAATGCTTTTATCTTAATGCATACTTCAAATACATTTTTGTCAAATGTTGGAGCTGCAGATTTAGTTCATTCAAGTTATGAAAATGTTCTGTGTATAAACCTAACTGACAAAGTCAAATCGTATTATTAAAGAAATTAATCAATCAGATTTTTCATTCAGAAAAATATGACTTCATTTTTCAATTCTCTTTAATATTTGCATTCTCATATCAATGGAGATAGAGATAAAGGGTGGATAGATGGATGGACAGAAAAACCAGCTGGATGGGCACGTGGCAGACTGATGGGTAAACTGACAAACAGGTAAACAGATACATAATCTTATGCTTGATATTATTCTTGGTCTTTATCCATAAAACTACTTGCTAACATGAAGAACTTTCACTGGCCAGCAAATGTTTACTACTGCTGAATTTCCTGCAAAGGTTTTGTTAAAGGAAAAATTCAGTGTTTGTTTCTAGATTATCTATTTAACTATCAAAATTTAGAAATAAAACAAAAGAATAAAATAAGATCCAAGCCCCATAGGTGGATACTTAGACAGTTTTGAAAGGAAATATGGCAAAATATGAATAGTACTTATCTGGGCTTGGGGATTACAGTTGATTTTACTCTTTAAAACACTCTAAAATATCCACAAATATCACATGTTCCTTTATAATCAAGAAAAAACAAGTTCTATTTTTATCAAATAATTTCTTATTAAATTAGTGTTTTAATAGCTGCCTACCACCTTACTAAGTTTTAGGAAAATGTGAAATGACATTTTCTAGAATATCTTTTTTAGTTTCAGGGTGTTAGGGTGATTTTACAAACTATATCTTATTTACTCTTCACGGCACTCTCATAAGAGTGCTATATTCCATTTTACACGTGGAAACCTGAGGCCGAGAGAGGCTAAGCAGTATACCTACGTCCTTTCAGGGAGGCAGTGGCTAACTAGTGATTCAAATCCAGATCTGCTTTATACTAAATTTTATATTTTTCTAAGTAGCACACCGCATTGTCTTTCAAAAGTTAGAATTATCAATTACATTAAATAATCATGTACTAAAGTCTGTATGATTTGAAAATATTGCTTCTCAGTCTATGGCTAGTCCTTTCTTTTTCTTTCTTTCTTTCTTTCTTTCTTTCTTTCTTTCTTTCTTTCTTTCTTTCTTTCTTTCTTTCTTTCTTTCTTTCTTTCTTTCTTTCTTTCCTTTCTTTCCTTTCTTTCTTTCAGACAAAGTCACATTCTGTCACCCTGAATGGAGTCCATGGCTTCAGCCTAGCTCAACGGCAACCTCGAACTCTTGAGCTTGAGCAATCTACTTGCCTCAGCCTCCCAAGTATCTGGGACTACAAGCGCCCACCACTACACTCAGATGGTTTTTCTACTTTAATATAGATGGGGTCTTGTTCTTGCTCAGGCTGGTCTCAAACTCCTGAGCTCATGTAATTCACCTGCCTCAGCCTCCAGGAGTGATTCTTTTCATTTTCTGAAGATGTTTTCTGAAAAGCAAAGTGTTTAAATCTGATTAAGTAAAGTTTATCAATTTTTCTTTTTGAATGGTGCTTTTGTCATCTCTAAGAATCTCTGCCTAATCCAATGTCACAAAGATTTTCTATGCTTTCTTTTAGCAGTTTTATAGTTGTAGCTGTTACCTTTAGGTCTGTGATCTACTTTGAGTTCACAATTGTATATAATTTGAAATAAGGGTCTAAGTCACCTCCCTTTTTGCTTATAGATACTTCATTATTCCAGCAACATTTGTTGAGAGACTGCCCTGGCCCCATTGAATTATCTTGGAATTTTGGTAGAAAATCAATTGTCTTTAAAAGTATGGGTTTCTTTCTGGACTTCCTATTTTGTTTCATGTATCTCCATCTATCTTTATACAAATAAAGCCCTGTTTTAGTTACTGTAGTATTAGAGTAAGTTTTGAGGTTAGGTAATGTAAATTCTCCAACAGTGTTCTTCAAAATTATACCTACTTTGCCTACTTTGCCTACTTTGGCATCTCTTTATTTCCATATAAATTTTAAAACTAGCTTTCTAATTTCTAGGAAAAAGCCTATTAGAATTTTGGTAAGAATTGTGTTTAATCTGCAGATCAATTTGGGGAGTACCACCATCTTAACACTAGTGAGTCTTCTATAATTTTGATATGATACATCACTTCATTTCTGTAAAGACTTCAAGACTTCTTTAATTTTTTACAGCAATGTTTTGTGGTTTTCAATATAGAGAAATTGTAGTTCTGCTGTTAACTTTACTGCTAAATATTTTTATTAAACTGTAAATGAATTTTCTTAATGTCATACTTGAATGTTTGTTGCTAATACAAACAAGAATTGATTTTCATATATTAATTTTGAATCCTGCATCTTTGTTAACCTCACTTATTAGCTCTACTAGTTTAGTTTTTTTTTTCTTTTGATAGACTTCATAGAATTTTTTATAGTTAAGATCTTGTTGTCTGAAAGCAAAGACAGTTTTACTTATTTCTTTACAATTTTTATGATTTTTCTTTTTTTTTTTTTTTATTAAACTGAATAGAATCGTCAATACAATGTTGACTGGAAGTGGTGAGAGTGGACATTCCTACGTTGCTTCTGATCTTAGGAGGAAAGCATTTAGTCCGTCATCATTAAATACAAAGTTAGTGGTAGGGTTTTCATAGATGTTCTTTGTCAGATTGAGGAAGTTAACTTTTCTCTCATAACTTGCTGAGAGATTTTTAACATGAATGAGTGAAGGATTTTGTCAAATAATTTTCCTGTTTCTTTTGGGATTATCATTTAATTGTGGCCTCTATTCAATATTGAATATAATAATTTAGTGTATTCTACTAATTGATTTTCAGATATTAAAATAATTATGCATTCCTAGGGTAAACACCACTTGTTCAGGGTGTATCATTTATTTTACATGTTGCTGGATTCCGTTAGTTAACATTTTGTTAAGAATTTTGCATCTATGTCTGTAAAAGTCTATTATTTTCTTTCCTTGTAATATCTCTGACTGACTTTGGAATTAGGGAAAAACATAAAATGAAGTGGAAAGTGTTCATTCCTCATCTATTTTATGAAAGAAATTGTATAGGATTGGCATTATTTCCACTTTAAATATTTTTTAGCATGTATTAGTGAAGCCATGTAGGCTTGGGATTTTCTGTATCTGGTTGAACAGTGTCCCCTTAAAATTCATGCCCTTTCTGGAACTTCAGAGTGTGCCTCGTTTAAATATAGGGTTCTTGAAGATGTAATTAGTTAAGATGGGATTATTCTAGAGTAGGTGAGTCCTTAACCCAATATAAAAAAAGACAACCACACACAGAGAGAAGAAGGCCTTATGAAGACAGACGCACAGAGGGGACATAGTCATGTGACACAGACAGAAGGTATTGGAGTTATGCAACCCACAACCCAGGGGCAGAGAAAGATTGCTGTTAACCAGAAGGAGAAAGAGATTGACAACCAGTTTCAGACTTCTAGCCTCTAGAACTGTGAGAAAATAAATTCCTCTTGTTTTATGACATCTGTTTTGTAGCACTTTTTTATAGCAGCTTTAGGAAGCTGAAATACCTAACTTCAGTTCCTTTACATATGTCTATTCAGGTTTTCTACTTTTTAAGTCATTTTTGAATATTTGTATCCCCTTAAGAATTTTTCCATTTCGTCTAAATTTTCTCATTTCTTGGCACAAAATTGGTCACATTTCCCTATAATCTTTTTAATTCCCTGCGGGTCTATAGTTATGTCCCTTTTGTTTTAGTCTTGATTTTGATTATTGTTTTCTTTTCTCTCCTTTTTTAATGATCAGTCTAGCTAAAGATTTATCAATTTTATTTATCCTTTCAAAGAACCATATTTTGATTTCCTTTATTTTCTCCATTGTATTTCTGGTTTTTATTTTTACCAATTTCTGTTTCAACTTTTATTAATTCTTTCCTTCTTAGTTTGATTTTGGATTGTTATTCTTTTTCTCACTTATTGAGATAGTAATGTAGATTAATGATTTTTAGATTTTTCTTTCCTATATGTATCTACAACTATAAATTTTCCTCTAAGCACTGCTTTAGCTGCATCTCACAGATTTTGACATACTGTGCTTTCATTTTCACTTAGTCCAAACTATTTTCTAACTTTCTTGTGATTTATTATCTTATACACTTTTTAATTAAATCATAGCTGTGTACACTAATGCAATCATGGGGCACCATACACTGGTTTTATATACAATTTGACATATTTTCATCACACTGGTTAACATAGCCTTCCTGGCATTTTCTTAGTTATTGTGTTCAGACATTTATATTCTACATTTACTAAGTTTCATATGTACC
>CAUYPK010028660.1:0-17468 GCA_963574355.1 Loris lydekkerianus | reverse complement strand
GGTGCATCTTACAAGGGCACATGTGAAACTTAGTAAATGTAGAATATAAATGTCTTAACACAATAACTAAGAAAATGCCAGGAAGGCTATGTTAACCAGTGTGATGAAAATGTGTCAAACTGTTTATAAAACCAGTGTATGGTGCCTCATGATCAAATTAATGCATACAGCTGTGACTTAAAATTAATAAAAAAAAAAATAAAATTACTATTTACAAGAGAGAAATGAGAATGAGAGAAATGGGCAACAGAGGTTAGCAAAGTCATCAACAAAAACTTAGAAAGCTGCAGCCAGAAGGTCAAGGTAGTTTCCGCTGAGGACATGAACCTGAACCACCAAACTGGATGTTGTCAAAGGAGCCTGCTGTGAGGCATGTGATTGTCCCACTCTACCTGATCACCAGCATCAAAGCAGGCGGGATAAGCAACTCCAAGCTTTGTGAATGTTATGCTCATCCACACTTCTGACCAATCCCCTCAGGAATTACATAATTTATTCCCATCCGCCTTGCCAAATTTTAACATTAGCTCATCTCATTGATATTCTAACTTGGTAACATGTAGAAGTGGATTCTGATAAACATAGTTCTACATTTTTCCTCTGCTTTTAAAGGAGAGTATTGAGAATAATGTCAATTTAACCAAAATACAGAATAATTTCTAAGGGGTACAATTTGCCATCATTCATTTAATAGAGGTGAATATTAAAAATTTTGAAGTGTAGATAGTTTGATTAAAAATGCAGGTCAAAAATGCAATAATATATTCAAACTCCGGGGTAGTTTAACTGAAAAGAAAGTATTCTTTGGTTGTTAGTAATTGTTGTTTTGTGCTGTTTATATAACATCAAATAATCTTGAATCTTAGCTTCAAGATGGACAGAACATTTGAAAAGTACAAGCAGGTAGATGCCAGCTCCAGATATCTAATTATATTGCACTGTTTTGAAATTCATGTAATTTGATTCCCATGAAAATTTCCTAAGGAATTCTGATGTACAACCAGGCATGAGAAACCCTGAAATAGATCAGACTCAGAATCACCCATGATTTTCAAATTGTGGATTGTGGCATAGTGATGGTAATAAATTTTCTCTTCATGGTTCTGTAACATTAAAAAAAAAATAAAATCCGCTCTTCTTCTTAGCAGTAAATTGTAAAAATTTCTATTAATATGTTAACATTAGTATTATTTTTCTTTCATATTCTAATAGTTACTTCATGTGAAAATATTTAAATATCATGGATTCCTTACACTTTTACATTATATACTTCAGTTAGTACACTGATAAAAAAAAAAGACAAGTGTTCTATTCTGAATTTCAAATTTTGCACAGTTGCAAACCTCTTACTACAACTTTAAACACCTAAATAGTCAAATTGCTCAAAATCTCCCACCCAGGGGGGTGAAACATTTCTGGAAAAATTATGAATGAGAAATATTATTTTTGTTTTTTAATTTATATCTTTCATTATTATTTTATTGCCAGTTATAATAATAAATGATTTGGCATATGTGCAATTACTTAGAATCTTTACTGGAAAAAGTTAGTACTCAATAAAGTTTTTTGAATGTAGAAAAAGAAATAAAAAACAAAAATATATGTACTGAGAAAAGGCATTGTTTTCTACCTTATTTTTACACTAACACAACTTAAATACACATATACATTTTAGATACCGTATATACTCGAGTATAATTTGAGCCGAACTCGGCACAAATTTTGTGCCGAAAAAAACTTGGTTTATACTGGTAAATTATATCAGAGAATTCTTTTGTATATACATCAATCTGTGGTACATTTGATTAAATCTATGCCTTTGGTTGTAAGAGACTTAATTTTTATGGATCCCTAAGAAAGAAAAAATACTACTAAGGAAACTATTACACCAGCTTTATTATTGATTAGAATGCTTATTTTATACCTACTGACAAACTTCCTACTTTTAATGAGAAATAAGTCTTTATGCTTTGAAAAAGAAAAGATACTTGAAATAAATTAGTTTTAATGGTGTATCCTAGAAGGATATGGTGTTATTTTTACCCAATATTGTTCTGTGACATCAGGAAGAATCCTAGAAGGATCCGCCATAACCAGTTTCTTCTCTACTTCTGGGTATGTGAACAGCTAAGAGTATCAGCCCCACATAGTGAATCAAAGCCATGTCTGTGGCTTTGAGCTCTGATGATACAACTGAAAGGGAAGTAGAATGTGTAATTTCTGCGCTGAAGCAGTGACAAGCACACACATGATTCTTAGCTTCTCTCCTCCTCTGGCATGGTGACTGTGAAAGAAGATGTATGTGGGAATGTCGGAGCCACAGGTCTGAAGCAACTTGGGCCATTGATTTGCCATGCACCAGACAGGTGCCCTGGAAAGTGAGCTAGACCTGCAAAAGAATTCATGTGAGTGATAAATAAACTTTTACCACATTAAAACATGGAAATTCCATCACTATAGCCTAATATAACCTATCCCTGGATGATACAAAAATTAGTACAAATGTGGGGCAGAAACATAAAAAGCCTGAAGTTCATGGCTGGGCAGGGAATGGTAAAGAAAATGATTTGAAGGGCTAAAAACATGACAGTCAATGTTCGGTGGTGGCAAATAAAATCACCGCCTATACTGTCTTGCAAAATGGGTACCATTTTCAGTGAACTAGTAATGTGCTTTGGTTGATACCTGTGATGTTTCTGTAAGGTGTTAACCAGAATGAAATGAGCTTGGGAAAGAATTGGCTGTTGTGCATGTGGATGTGAGAAGAAAAAAAGCCTATTATTCACAGGTTTATGGAAATTTTAAAAAGGCTGCTGCTCCTCTATTCTAAGCAGAAAACAATAAATTCGATAAAGCACATAAAAAGAAAACAGACAATGAAGGCTCTCAACAAATCTCCCTATGATACAGAGAAGATTAAAAGAGTTTTGCCTAGTAAGTCCTTGAAATATAATACAGTGATTCAGGGCAAAAAATCTGACTAAGGGTGCAGCCTTCACTAAAATGGCAGTAACTTCAAAGTTGCCTCTATCATATCAAAGAGCAAAAGACATGGGGGGAAAGAAAGCAGAGGAACACAGCGGATCTGACAGCGCTTGTAGAGTTGCCAAGTAAATCATAAAGCTGGGCGCAGTGGGCAGTGGTGAGACACCTAAAATTGTAATAGCACCTGAAATTATTTTCAAGCAGGCAACAGACTGAGAAAGTTGGTCAGTCCTGCAAGGAGGGTGCATTACTCCACATCTGTATCACACTGGTCAGAAAAGAGAATAGAAAAGAAAGAAGTCCTCTCGCCAGAGAGTGAAACCAGCAGACACCCCCACCAAAAACAAAAAAACAAGATAGCTACTCAAAGAGAACAAAGTCAGGACCCAGACAAGGGACAATCTCTTCTCAGAACAGGAAATTTTGGTGAACTTGAGATTTCAAACGCTATCTTCTAGACACTAAGGACTGTCTTCATCTAGTCTCTTGTTGAATAGGTAACTGAATTTTGGAATACAGCATGTTGGAAATGGGTTATTTTTCTTTTTAAGCTAATTTTAGTTCCTAAGTCCTAAGCTTAATATTGACTGTGTATTAAAAAGACATAAAAGTTACTGTGTATTACAACTCTTGCTATTTGAGCTAATGAATGTGATTTGAGCTTTGCCTTTTTTAAAAAGAGTTTATCCTTCTGGTTAGCACAAATCAAATGTTTTATGGTCAGGGAGTAGCGTGTGACAGACAGTATGGGTATTCACCACTAGTAGGCTCAGTTCTATATCCTCACAGTAAAGGCGTCACACCCTGGACTGTCTGCCCTTGAGAGGAACCGTGCAATTATCTCTAGCCAAGGCCAGTGCACTGAAAACCCATTTCTGTGACTGTATTCATTTTTTTCTCTTCCTTTATTCTTCACGGAGATAGTAGTCAGGTAAGAGGAAATCACAAAATAAGAAAACCCCAAATTAAAGAGTTCCAGAAGATATGATGGGCAAACATTTACTATAATAAGCTACTGTAATTTGGAGCCGATTTGATTCTCTAGCACAATCTAACCAATTCTAAAAGGCTTATAGTTTTTGTGATTTTAATTTATTTTTGCATTTAAGGTGAAATTTTATTTATCATTTTTATCTCATAGTAATCAACGTCTCTGGGTTTTTGCCCCATATTATTCTGTGACATCAAGATAAATGTGATCTTACAAAGTGATTACCACTTTTTAGGTAGCTTTAAAGGCTGCTATCTTGCTAACTTGATACCTTGATGTAGGAAAATATCAACAGATGGCTTCTGAGTAAGTTCAGTGCGGGCATTAACAATGACTGTTATGTCAGTTCTGTGCATAATTTATTTATGATTATGCACAGATGTGATAATTTATTTGAAAACTGATAAAATATGACTTATCTCCCAAAATGTGCTTCTAGAGTGATACTTAGAGAAGCTATTGGATAATATTTTCTTATAAAACTAAGAAGTTGAAAGTAGAAAAAAATGAATGGAATTCCACAAATTGGCTTATCAGGAATGTAAATTAAGGGAAATTCAGAAGAAAGTGTGAAAAAAAATTAAATGGCCCAGCCTGGACAATGAAGCCTCTGGTAATATATAGAAAGACATCAATAAAAATAGTGACTAAATAAATAAATCTTTTATACACATGCACATTGGAACACACCTGCACACTCTGTGAACTAAGAAATCATAATATGCCTGCTGTTATACGTATTTTGAATAAAAGATAAAAATTCCTATAAGAAAATTCTGCAAAATGAAAGATAAGTAATAATTGTAATGCAAAAATATATAAGAATGAAAATGTAACTAGAATATATATATTAGCTCGATAATTGATAGCATTTGCTTAAATATTAATTTTTTGAAACAATTATTAAAACTAATACCATAGTTACATGGGAGGAATGAATTTGAACAGATGGGATTTGTGTCAAAGGGCCCAATTCTCACTTATAAGAGGGAAGTGTAAACAGATACTGACTAAGTTTGATAAACCAAGAAATAGTATGTAGGGAAATAATGCAAATATACAAAAATAACAGGAAAAAATTTTAAAAGAATTAAAAGGCTTGTTTCTGGAAACAATTGTAAGAGGGGAAAGGTTGCTAAGAAATTTAATTTTCACTGTCAATCCATCATTAACCATTAATGTTTCAACACAAACATGTATTATATTATTACTAGCAAAACAGTTATGAAAATAATTTGGGATGTAGCTCTCTATATTTATATGAGGATACTCATTAATGATGAACTAATGACCAACAAATATCTGACACTCTACTGAATAGTCAGAGGTTGGTACCCATTCCTGACTGAACCCTGCCAATCACCTCGCACCAAAAATTAAAAGTGAAAGTCCTTATAGGAAAGAATGAATTCGTTTACATTAGAAATTGTGACTGTACTTCAGGGAGTCTGGGTTGTGCTGTCTCATTTAAAACATGGGATGGGAAATTACGAGATCAAATCTGGCTTGCCGATTTTTTGTAAATAAAGTTTTGATTGTCCTTGGAACACATCCACAATCATTATTTCGCCTATTATCAATGGCCACTTTGGATTTGCAATGGCAGAGTCAGCCACCTGTGACACCCCTGTGGTCCCCAGGTCTCAAATAGTTAGTCTGTAGCCCATTAAAAAAAAAAAAATATTTGCCAATCTTGCAGGCAGTTAAATGATCAGCCAATCAACATTGATTTTATTCTTAATTATTTTTTTAATTTATGTTTAATCCTTAGTCCCATAAAGTAGGCGTGGGTCATGGTTTTTAAACTTCTAAAAAATGGCTTTTAATAAATATTTGGAAAATTCCCAGAGGGGTCCCTAAGCTCCAAAATACATGGCTTAATAGAATCTTAAGTGTGTACAGCCCCACCCCCAACCAAGCTCCTGCAGGAGAACTCCTTGTAGACTTTGGGACTGCCCTCTGTGTAGCTCCCTCTTTCTGATAAACTTCCCTACCCAATTCTAGCCAACTTGGAAACCCAAAAATCCATCTGCCTTTAGAGCATATGAAAAGCCCAGCACAGCCTCCATCTCCCTTTACCATGGCTGAGAAATAACCACTAATGAAAACTGGGGCAAATAGCAGAATGCGTGCTTCTTTTCCTAGGAAGAGCATAGTCCTGTGTGGCCCTTGTCTAGTATCATATATTGTGTCCAGTTTCTAGATACTTATACAGGAAAGTATGCTAGGACCAGTTATTCTGTTATGGCTGAAACGGAAAAATTTAGAAAGCAAAAATTTTAATTGTGATTTGCAAAGATGTTCTCTCATATTTTCTTGAACTGAGGCAGTTCACGTGGCTGCCCCTGTTGATGTACCTCTCTCCACTCCACCTATCATCAGATAGATGTGGATTGGGATTGGGATTTTTACTTTTAGTCACCACCACTACATCTGGAAAAAGTCATGTTTCTGAACGATGCACCATGTTCCTTTTATGGCTTCCTAAACTCCCTGGCTTACCACTTATCCAGTATGAACCAAAGAGATTATATTAATATATGAAAACGTTCTCTGCATCTCCTGTCACCAGTTTTGTACACACCGTGTATTAGTTACACTTTTTTATTTATTTATTTATTTATTTTTTGGTACCTATGCTGGTATCAAAATATCAGTTCCTCCTTAGCCACTGCACATCCTTACACATACATGCATACTAGCTTTTTATATAGGAAAAATCAATTAGGTAACTAGTGACAATGTCCAGACTCATAACTGGTACTTTAAACTGATTCTTGGCAATGTATTTCTTCCTCTTTTTTATGTAGAAATTAACGTGGTTAATAACCATCAGTTACATACTCACAACATTGCAGTTGGCCTCCTTTCTCATATAAAATGTAGAGAGAGTATAGGCTAAAGAATGGTCATGTAACTTCCAGCATCACCAGCGTGTGTTTCTTCCCATTCAAAACTGTATATTGGGCCAGACGTGGTGGTGCACACCTGTAGTCCCAGCAACTCGGGAGGCTGAGACAGGAGGATCACTGGAGCCCAGGAGTTCTGGGCTGTAGTGTGCTATGCCAATTGAGTGTCTGCACTACATTCAGCATCAATACGGTGATCTTCTGGGAGCTGGGGAAGTTGGGCACCAGGTTGCCTAAGGATGGATGAACCAGCCCAGGTTGGAAACAAAGCAGGTCATAACTCCCATGCTGATCAGTAGTGGAATCGTGCCTGTGAAGAGCCACTGCACTTCAGCCAGGGCAGCATAGTGAGACCCCGTTTAATTCTAGCCAACTTAAAAAAACAAACAAACATAGTCTTGTGGTATAGTTGGGTTATAGCCTTCATGTGAAAGCTATAGTTTAGCTTCATAGTAGGGCTGAGTACATTGGATACTTTTTCTTCCATTCCCCACAGTATTCTTAATTGTGCAACATACTTCTTTGCAAAGAGAGGTAATTTTCTTTAATGCTTTTCAAATATTGAGCCCAAAAATGGTGACTTAAATTGTGTAGAACTGAAAGTCAATGAAGTGATTAGTACCTCACACTCCAAGTTAAATGGACAAGGAAGTGAATCTAACTTCTCCCTACATATGACCCTGAGTAAGTTAATCTTCCTATGCTTCAGTTTAGTCATTTATAAAGTGAAAAAGATAATAGTACTGATCACAGAAATTGATAAGAAAATTAACTGACATGATACTGCCAGTTAGGACTTTTTTATTATAACAAGTAACTCAAACTATTCTACAGAGTAAAACAAAGTGACTTTTGACACAGCTGAAAAGTCTAGCAGTAGAATGAACTTCAGATATGGTTCAATCAAGGTTCTGTGCTTATTCCCTATAATTCTCTTAGCCCTGGTCTTATTCATGTGTTGGCTTTATCCTCAGCTGGTTTCTTCCCACACAATAGCAGATAACTGCAGCAGTTCCAGGCCTTAGATCAATGCATCCAAAAAGAAAGAGCATTTCTCATATCAACCAACTATCAAACAAAGCTCCAGTTTGCTTGCTGAGAGTCTATTTTAGGGTCTGTGCCCACCCATAATCCCATGCACTGATTGGCACAGGAGATGGGATTCTATTTTTTCTTTTCTTCTTTTTTTTTTTTTGAGATAGAGTCTTAGTATGTCGCCCTCGGTAGAGTGCTCTGGTGTCACAGCTCACAGCAACCTTAAACTCTTGGGCTTAAGTGATTTTCTTGCCTCAGCCTCCCAAGTAGCTGGGCTATCTTTTGGTTGCAGTTGTTAAAATAAATGATGGCTTTATTTTAGCTGGCACCCAACTCACTGAGCTACAGACGCCGAGCCAGGAGATGGGATTCTAATTCATACATTCTCAATGAGAGTGATATGGCTGAAAAAGGTAAAAAAATATTTTGGGTGAAGTAGCAAAAAAAAAACTCCCTCTAGGTATAAAGCACATGTATCCATACAACACATAATAGATGCACAGTGTATTCGTGGCATTAGAATTCAGGAGGGATGACTAGCATACAAAAAAATACATTAAAAGGCTCCTTACAGGGGTAACAGTGAACAAAAAGGTCGAGAAAACACTGGAGGGCATTGATTAGTGTAAGGCAGTGGGAAAACAGACCCACTTCTGAAACAGAGTGGGGTTGGCCCCACGCAGACAACATAGCTGCCCAACAATGAGGGAGGCTCAAAGGCTTGGTTGAAACTCCATCAGCAATGTCCACTGCATTATTAGAATCTCAAATCCGTGCTTTTCCCCCATAAACGTAGTTATTTTTAGGGAAAATTAAGCAAAGTTTAACACATAAATACTTTTGTAAGTATTTTGCCACAGTCATTTGGGTTAGGAGTATAGGGACTTATCATTAGAATGAGTGTATTGCTGTCGCATAATTATGCATTCTAAAGCAGAGGACCTTTCCACCATACTGCCCAGTTGTCAGCATATGAACTGGAAGCACACCAGGGAATTACATATTTACTGAACCCAATTTTTTATTATCTCATTGATAAAAAGGTATTATTTTTCTTGCTTCTAGTCTGAATAGTCTTGTTTGTAAGAAAATCCAAAGCTCAGTCACTCTAGAGAGAATTAAAGGTGGGGCAGGAGGTATCTATTACATTAAATACCTGGCAGTCCCCTGGGGGTGTTTTGTTTATTCATGTACTATAAGTGAAATTAGATCTCTCACCTATTCATAAATTTGGCAACAATGTTATTGCCTGGCCAGCAAAGCTGGGGAGGGGTAATTTCTTTGGAATTAAACACTTCCTCCATTTCGGGATATTGGAGAGGCAAGTGACTTAATTTGCCAACAAACCATGAATAATTAAGAGACTCGCTATAAGGCATTTCTGTAGTAATGCAACTAAATGAAAAGCAGGCAGAGGCTGCATCTGAGGCTGCTTTTGAACAAAGCCTTACTTTATGAGTAAAGCCTTGAAACAAGCTAAAAGTAGCTGATGAAAGCGTTCACCTTCAATTCAAGCTAAATCCCAAAAATTGATATTTCAGCCATATGTAACTATCCTGCTTATATCTTGCCTGTAGGCATGATGTTACAGCAATTAATTAGGTTTAACAAATAAGTCCGGTGGAGAGTGGTAGAATATTGTTGAAAAAAGATCAAAACTCTTTGGTTTTTATTAGGTGCGGCCTGTGTTAACAGAGCCCTACTTGGGATTAGGTTATCCTCTTCTTCCCAAAGTCCCAAAGGTAGAATTTCTTGCAAACCCTGAATGGAGTCATTGCCTCCAACAGAGGCAACTTGAACAGAATCTGGGATATTTAAGTGATTGTAAGAGGCTAGGTCACCTCCCCTGAGGCAGGCAGAACAGGGCAGGGTTTATAGGCTCCACTTGAGCTAAATTGATCTTGAGCAAATTGCTTTGCCTGTCTGAGCCTAATTTTCTCCTGGATAAGAGGGAAAAACAGCTGCATTATAGGATAATGTGAAAAATCCATATGGTAACTAACGTATTTAACACTTAGCACCATGCCTGGCACAAGAAAATGCTCAATAAATGTTGGCTGTTGGTATATAAAGGACTTAATGCCAACACTCAGAGAAGGCATTTGATAAAGGGTAGCTAAGGGTGTTACTGTGTTTTTATATGTTTTATAAACATATAAATGTTTATAAAAGACAGAATGTAAATGAATCAGCATGGCTGTGTGCCAATAAAACTTTATTTAGAAAGACGGAAGGTAGCGGAGACTTTGTTTGTGGGCCATACTTTTCTGGCCCTCCTTCTAGTCTATGTTACTAGTTGTATGGAAACTAAATACCCATCTTTACCTATAAGGATGCTCAGTGAGAGACTGTGAGATTTCCCCCAGCAGCATGTGTACTATTTGAATTGTGTTCTATTTGTGTCCTCTTTTAATTAAGCCTATACATAAAATCTTGGAGGCCACAGGCATCTCACACTCAGGTCTGTGAGGACATAACCTGCCTGTTTCCAAGAATCTAATGATCCATAAACTAGTCCCAGCCGAATGTTGGATCTCACCTGAACTTTGAATCTTCCCACATTTGTTGGCAAAGGCCAGTTCCCCACTGAGTGTTAAGTGACCTAAGTGCATTTCAAACCATGTACTGCTTGTTCCCTACCTTTTACACTCCACAGAATAACATAGACTAGAAGGAGGGCCAGACAAAGTCTGGGCTACCTTCGTCTTTCTAAATAAAGTTTTATTGGCACACAGACATGCTGATTCATTTACATTCTGTCTGCAGCTGCTTTCACACTGTAATGGCAGGAGCAGTTGAGTCACAGAGACTGAGAGTTGAGTTGTTGATACAAAGACTGTATTGCCCACAAAGCTGAATATACATTTATTTACTATCTGGACCTTTCAGAAAAAGTTGCCAAACTTCGGACTGAAAAGAGGCAGTATGCTTACTGGGTAGAGAATGTTAAAGGAAGAAAAGTCTGTGATTTTATCATAGAAAAACATAACTTAAAGGAATAAGGAAGAATTTTTTTTTTATCGAAAACCTTGGTCACTAGGAAATTAATAGATAAATATTCAGGATGAGTGCTCAGTTTACCTTTACTGGGTCTTTCTTCTCTTTTTCTTTTCTTTTCTTTCTTTCTTTCTTTTTTTTTTTTTTTGAAACAGAGTCTTACTTTGTTGCCCTCGGTAAAGTGCCATAGCATCATAGCTCATAGCAACCCCAAACTCTTGGGCTAAAGTGATCCTCTTGCCTCAGCCAGGCACCAGCCACAATGCCGGGCTATTTTTAGAGACAGGGTCTCGCCCTGGCTCAGGCTGGTCTAGAACTTGTGAGGTCAGGCAGTCCACCCGCCTCTGCCTCCCAGAGTTCTAGGATTATAGGCATGAGCCACCACGTGGGTCTTTCGTTGTAAAACATCATGATTGAAGTTACAGATTGATTCATTCATTTGTTCATTCATTCATAGCTAAAATAATTATCAAGTGCTCAAGTCCCAGTTATTGTGCCAAAGTGTTAGCAACACAAAGTGTTTAAGAAATACATTGTAAAAAACAAACTGAAAAACCCATTTTCAAGTGGGGGAGACCTGAGACAGTTAAGGAAATGAAGCTCTATGAAAGGGCTTTGTCCTTTCAGATGAACATTAGAGGGACAAAGCCCTTTCATAGGCAGGAATAAAGCAAAGGGGAGAAAAGCCAAGGAAGCTTCCTGGAGGAGGTGACTCTTAAGCAGATCTTTGAAGGACAAGCAAGAGTTAGGTAAATGAAGGAAAGCAGAATGTATTTCAGGGCATAGAATAACATGACTTTTGTTGGAGAATTCTAAAGGGCTTTTTTTTTTAAGCTTGATGAGTACAATTCAGGCTCAGTCTTTCTATTGAGACTAGCACCTGAACTTGAATGATCTTGTACTTTAGAAGTCTGACGTTTAGGGGGAGACCTTTAGGGGGAAAGATGAGGTTGATTTAGAGCTTTCACTGGCAGCACAGTGAGGCTGATAGACTTAGGGGAGGGTGGCATAACAGAGGCAGGAAGGAAAGGGGATTTATTACTGGCAGTAATAATGATGTGCCAGTTGGCATTGGACAGGTTTAGCTGTTGCAACAAACAGCTCCAGGATCTTAGTGGCTTAAAGCAATAAAATTATAGATTTTGCTCATACTACCTATCTAGTCACTGGTTGGCTAAGTTCAATACTGTCATTCAGGCCCAGAGAATGTTCTTGAACATTCCCAGGTGCCATGGTAGAGAACAAAGAGCTGTTTAGGGTCTGGATTTGGCAGTTAAATGCTTGGCCTCTAAGTAGCTCATGTCATTTCATAGTCATGGGCAGAACTGTCACATAACCCAGGGGGCCAGGAAAAGCAATCCTGCCTTGCACAGAACAGCACAAATGCTGATGCAGATTTGGTTTTAGGAGGCAGACTCTGAAATAGAGATTAATAAGCAGGAAGTTTACTAGCAGTGAGTAACATACACAGAAAGGAGAAAAGGCTTAGGTAATAAATGAAATGAGTCCACTTATCCCTAAGAACATTCATCTTCCACTTTTTTTAACAACCAAAGGGGCTCTTAGGGTGGGGAACTAAGATGCTATGGTACTCCAAAACTGAAATAGAAAACCACCTTAATTTTTCAGCCCATCACTTAACACAAATACACATCTGTAAGAACTGTGTCATTTAAGCTCAGCAAGATGAGTCTCAGGATCTTTGGGAAGCATGAATTTTTGTTGCACCACTTGACAAAGATCACATTGAGGATGGACTCTCCCTCCTTTTCAAATATGTGTCTGTTTTTCTCATTCCATCTTTTCTTGGTGGAGCTACAGCATAAAATAACTTCCTCATTCATCCCCTATTTAGGTTTATTCTGAACCTTATATTTTTGATGTCTTAGTTGGTTGTTGTGGAAAAGTTTGAATGACTCCAGCGAGCAATCAAATGTGCAGTTCTAAATTTTATTTATATGACTTACAAATTTGAAATTAAGCTCAATTTAAAAAAAATTAAAATTAACATCCATATGTAATTGTGTATATCGTGTATATGTGTACATACACATATCCATTCTGGCATCCTTGAAACAAAGTTTTGGTATGAAAGAGGCTACAAAATATGGCAAATGAAATAGTCGTTCTATTTTCACCAAATGTCCATCTGAGTCATTTTTAGTCTCTTAAATTTTATGCTTGTGCTTGGGTACAGCTTTTTGCTTAAATAGCTGTTTTCCCTTTAACTAGTACTTTTGTATAACCTCACTGCCTTAACTTGACCAAAAGCTACGAATTAACTTTTAAGCAGCTGCTATGAGTTAGACCTTACACTTGGTACTTTGCACATACTGTGTTTAAGAAAAAAGAACTTTTAGGGTTTATTTCAGTATACAGAAATGTTAAATATAATATAGGTAAAAACTCCATGATTTTACCACCTGGCTTAAAGGTATCTTATTAATATTTTGCCATGTTTGTTTCACTAACATTTTTGTAACATAATAAAAGTGTATAGATTCCGTTGAAACCTCTTTTGGTTCCGCCTCCTTCTCCCTAGAAATAATCTTACCCTGAAGTTTTTCATTCCCAGGCATGTTTTTATAATTATGCCACATCTGTTTGTATCCAGAAACAATATGTATTACTTTGTGTGCTTATAGAATTTATGTGTCATTCTTGTACCTGCTTTTCTTTCAATAACTTTTTGGAATTTATCTCTAAATTCACCTTAACCCTTGTATTTCATTGCATGACAGTATCAGTGTCTTATTGGTGGACATTTAGGTGGTTTTCAAATTTTTATTGTCCCAAAACACTTCAGTGAAAATTTTTATATTTGTCTTTTTGTACATTAAAAATCATATATTTTAGCTACTATTCTACCAGATGTCATCATTCCTTATTTAATGAGCACTTTTATCGAACAACATTTATGAGCCAGAGTTTTGCTCTAGAATATACTTGTAGGAAGAATTGCCAGATTTTCCACTTTATTAGCTATGGTACCTTGTGTTTTTCCTCTTCAAGATGGTATCATGAACTCCATTTTACTGATTTTATGTACTTACTAGCTAATAAGTCACAATGTTGGAATTTGAACAGCATTCTAGCTGACTCCAGCACTCAGCCTCTGGCCACCAACTTGCTTCTGTATTTAAAGGTAAATGATGCCAATATAATTTTATCATTTATTCACATGTTCATTTATTCAATAAATATTGGGTGGAAACAGCTTAGTGCTGAAGTCTATGAACTCAGATTGCCTGCATTCAGATCCGGGCTTACTTTTTGGTAGCCATATGAATTCTCTAATTTTTTTCTGGTATAAAATGTGGACAATTATAGTTCCTACTTCAGAGAGCTGTTTTACTGGGATTGTCATAAAAATTAAATGTATCAGTATTTGACAGCAGTGAAGCCAGTGTTAGATGTGTGATGACTAGATAGGTAAAGAGATGGACTATGCCTGCCAAATCATTATCCTCATATATGTGTTGGTCAGTTTCTTTTGGAGTGTCCAAAATTTGCAGAAGTCCTCCTTCTTCTCTCCATCCCAAATCGAAAGTCATAGCCTGGACGGCCTGCAGGAAAGGGGCCCACCGACTGCCACATGGAAGTACTGTGTCCATGTGGTTTTACGTGGCATCTTAATGCTTCTTGGTTTATTCTAGGAAAGTAAAGATGCTCACAACTATTTACTTGGTTGTTTTGTTTTTTTTTCTGTCTCTCCAACGGGAAGCTATTAAACTTTCTCTCAACCAGGATCCCCACTCTCTAGGATTAAGAACCCTATATCCTCATATATAAAAGCTCTGGGATGCCATAGCCACTATCTTTCTTATTTGTGTAAGCTGTTCTCCAATATGACCTTTAGATTTGCAACTGCTTAGAAAACCTGGTTTGTAGGCATCATCTTCTCCAGGGGTAGTGTACCCACCAAATATTTTGATAAGACTTAGTTTGTCTTATCAAAATGTCATTAGATGCTTATTATCTAAGAGAGAAAAGTTTTTTTCTAAAATAGGGAAATAGACATGGGCTAGAGTCAACCAGGCCTATGTTAAAATCAAATCACATCACTTACTAGCTGTGTGACCTTGAGCTAAGCTGTTTAAGCCCACTAAGTCTGTTTCTTTACCTATAAAAAACATATTATAAAATAAGGTTAAAAGTAACATTGATTGAGAAATAGTAGCTTTTCAAATGTAAAAATTTGGACCCTATGCACAAACTTGATCATAAGCCAAAAAAGTATTATGCTACAGTGCAAACTCTGAGAAAGATTTAAGCCCAACAGCCCTATTTAATAATTGTGTAACATGGGCAAGTGACCATTGATCTCTTGGCACCTGATTTCCTCATGTATGAAATGGGGATACAGTGCCTACTTCCCAGTATTGTTGAGGGCACAAAACAAGATTATGATGTAATTGAAAATCTGACTAGGGTTCCTGTCTCACCTTAATCACTTAAAATGTGTTCATTATGGTTATATCTATTTAATGAACAATTTTCGATATGTTGAACACCATGCTAAGCACTTTATCGTTTTATTTAATTCTACGAACAATGACAAGAAACAGGTATAATTAAACCAATTTGGCAAATGCAGAAATTGTTTACAGCTGTTAATTAGGTGTTCAAGAGCAAAGATTGGAGCTCAGTTGTATCTAAATCTCATTCACTTGGGTCATTGAACAAAATGAACTTAGTTTACTATTTACCTAAATTCATCTTTTTTTCACATTTGCCTTCTTGGAGTCCTTTCTCTAATTCCCCCAGTTTCTGGTTTCTCCCTCTACCAAACTCTGCAGTTGATAAACTCATTTAGACTAAAGTGAGAAGGGTTGATAGATTGCCTCCTTTATTTCTGTAAGGAGTCTTTCTTTGCACTTTAAAAGTAGACAAAGTCTGGGGCAGCACCTGTGGATCAAAGGAGTAGGGCACCAGCCCCATATACCGGAGGTGGCAGGTGCAAACCCGCGCCTGCAAAAATAAATAACTAAGTAAATACATAAATAAATGTAGACAAAGTCTCTGGCAAAGACATTAACGTCCAATTGTAAACATGCAAGCATATACAAACACATGACTAAGAGTTCTCTCTCTTCCTCCCACTCTAGTTATTTTCTTTCTTTCTTTCTTTCTTTCTTTCTTTCTTTCTTTCTTTCTTTCTTTCTTTCTTTCTTTCTTTCTTTTTTTAAGATAGAATCTCACTCTGTCACCCTGGGTAGATTGCTGTGGCATCATTATAGTTGACAGCAACCTCAATCTCTTGGGCTTGAACAATCCTCTTACCTCAAGCTCCCGAGTAGCTGGGACTATAGGCAGCTGCAACGAAGCCTGGCTAGTTTTTCTATTTTTTAGTAGAGGAAAGGTCTTGCGCTTGCTCAGGCTGGTCTTGAACTCCTGAGTTCAAACAATCTACCCTCCTTGGCCTCTCAGAGCACTAGGATTACAGGTGTGAGCCAACATAACCAGTCTGACCCCAGTTATTCCTAATGACAAATCATGGAGGCGTTTACATCAGGGGATCCCTGTGCATCTTAGGGGTTAAATGCATGGACACTGAAGCTACACTGCCTGGGTTCAAGTCCCAACTTTGCTACTACTGGTATCACCTTGGCCAAGTTACTCCACCTCTTTGTGTTTTGTTTTCTATTTTTAAATTTAAAATATATATTTTTTATTATTAAATCATAGCTGTGTATATTAATGCAATCATGGGGCACCACACACTGGTTTTATATAACATTTGACATATTTTCATCACACTGGTTAACATAGCAAACTATCAGAACCTCTGGGATACTGCAAAGGCAGTCCTAAAAGGGAAATTTATAGCATTGTAAACCTTCCTCAAGAAAATGGAAAAAGAGGAAGTTAATAACTTAATGGGACATCTCAAGCAACTGGAGAAGGAAGAACACTCCAACCCCAAACCCAGCAGAAGAAAAGAAATAACCAAAATCAGAGCAGAATTAAATGAAATTGATAACAAAAAAATTATACAACAAATTGGATCAATAAATCCAAAAGTTGGTGTTTTGAAAAGATCAATAAAATAGATAAACCTTTGGCCAACCTAACCAGGAAAAAAAGAATAAAATCTCTAATTTCATCAATCAGAAATGGTAATGATGAAATAACAACAGACCCCTCAGAAATTTACAAAATCCTTAATGAATACTACAAGAAACTCTACTCTCAGAAATATGAAAATCTGAAAGAAATCAACCAATACCTGGAAGTACACCACCTACCAAGACTTAGCCAGAACAAAGTGAAAATGTTGAACAGGCCTATATCAACTTCTGAAATAACATCAACTATACAAAATCTCCCTAAAAAGAAAAGCCCAGGACCAGATGGCTTTACGTCAGAATTCTACCAAACCTTTAAAGAAGAACTAGTACCTATATTACTAAACCTCTTCCTAAACATAGAAAAAGAAAGAATATTACCCAAAACATTCTATGAAGCAAACATCACCTTGATCCCCAAACCAGGGAAAGACCCAACAAGAAAAGAAAATTATAGATTAATATCACTAATGAATATTGATG
>CAUYPK010028657.1:0-26630 GCA_963574355.1 Loris lydekkerianus | reverse complement strand
CAAGGCCCGGCCTGAAACTGCCTCTACCTAGATACAGCCAATGTGGTACCATGCCACTGGCCCGACCCTGTCACTCACCTCTTCCCCCGCCTTCTTTCCCTGCCCCTTCTCCACAATAAAAAAAAAAAAAAAAAAAAAAATATATTAACCTTGAGGAGAAAGTTCTAACAAAGTTGAGATTTTCCAAGCAGTTGCCTTATTCGTTGTAATTCTTAAAGAGATTTTTTGCTTCAGGTTTTACTTCTGATGATAATTATATCCACTGGACTGACCCTGAGAAAGGGCATTAGAGGAGTGGTAAAGAAGAGAAAGAAGTATGAAATGCTACTTAGTTTATATTACATTAATTTTCTATTTCAAAAGAGCTTAAAATATTTAAGATTTCGACATCTTAAAGTACTATGACTTTTGACTGGGTGTGGTAGCTCACGCCTGTAGTCCTAGCACTTTGAGAGGCCAAGGTTGGAGGATCACTTGAGCTTGGGAGTTTGATAGCAGCCTGAGCAAGAGCCAGACCCCATTTCTACTAAAAAAAAGAAAAACTAACCTAATATTATAATCTTTAGTGGCTATAGTTCCATCCACTCAGGAGACTGAGGCAGGAGGACTGCTTTAGCCCAATACTCTGAGGTTTCTGTGAGGTAGGCTGAAACCGTGGCACTCTAGCCTGGGGCAACAGAGTAAGACATTGTCTCAAAACAAAAATAGACTAATGTTTTTTAAAATGAAATAAAATATGTGACTTTTGATATTCAGGGATGAGGTCTTTGCTACTTTAAAAAAGTTTTGAAAAACCTTTTTTACAATATTTAAATATATGGCTGCCCACCTGAGGCATGCAAATTAAATATATTTGTACTTTTAGAATCATTTCTAGTGAAGGAAAAAGAAATGTCTAATTGCCTTTGTTCATTGTATATCACACTGAAGCCCAACTCTTAAAATTGCTTTGTAAAGCAATGTATACATTGCCACTTGACCAGCTAATTCAATTAAACTTCATATTCAAGTTTTTATTGAGAACTGACAATGTTAGTTAGGCAATATGTTAAGTACTAAAGATAGAGAAAAGGAAAGATACCATCGCTGATCAGCACCTAAAGGATCAAAATATATTTTGGCATAGATTTTTTAAAAATTATAAATTAGTTTATTTCCCATGAAATATAGCCAAGAACAAAATAACCCCAACATAGCATCAGCTCAGATTAAATAAAGCACTCACCCAGGGTAAGCGAACTGCATTTGGCGATGTCTATAGAATTTCCATGTTATCTTCATTTATTAGGTTATAAGCTGAAAATAAAGAACTATAAAAGTTGCCAGTCAGAGTGATATTCTGGCATGATTTTTAACTGCCCTGTACCATCTTTTTAAAATTTGCCTTTTATGGGCAAGGAATTAGATACAACTTCAATTAAAAATCCAGATGTTGAGACTGGTGTTTATTTTTGGAATGCCCTGGAAGACCTCATGAATTAGAACCAAATCAAAATTATCCACTTTTGTAAATGGAATATTTATTGTTCAGAAGGTAGAAATAGCACAGTTTTTTATATATAAATCTTGGAGAAATCTTAGATTTTTTAAAAAAAAAATCACATGAATCAAGTAAATGAGGTGAAAGCTATGTTGATTGGTTTGATGTAACCACGTCAGATTAAATCAACACATTGTACCCCACATATGCATAAATGTATTCATGATCTATGTATATTTGACTTAATAAAATAAATAAATAAAAAATCACATGAAACAGGGATTTACATTAACATGACAGAAATCTGATTTTTTGCTTTTATCAGCTCTTTCAAGATGGAAGGAAGAAAGTTATTAAAGTTATTATAATGATCTTGTAATCTTCCTGAGTTGAATATCATGGGCTATTTCAGCCTTATATACATTATGTATTTCAGCCTCTACGCATCATGTATTTCAACCACTGTTTCATAATGTTTTAATTAGATAATATTTTGGTTTTTTCCTTATAATCTGGTATTTAAGAAACCACTCAATTACTTGAAGAACACTATTCAGTATTCTGAATATCTGTATTTGTTAAATATGAAGTAACAATCCCCTTTTGTGTTTTTGAAATAGCCTTTAATATCATACTTAATCCAAAATTATGTATTATATGTCAGATACAAAGGCTGTCTGGAAAGTAGTCATCCATGTAATATTAAAAATAGAAATATACATGACTGAATATGTTCTGAACCAGCCCTTGTATACATCACCACTTATATTGTCTGTTCCCACATGAAATTGTTTTAAGTGAAGTAGGAAATAAAACATTTTTAATTTTTACTTTTATAAATACATATTTGGCAATCTCCCTATGCAAACAATTGCTAGCATTTGCTGAAAGGAAGAGTTATAAGCACCTACTTCCACAATATCTTTATGGAACCAACTTAGGAATAATGAATGAACAGATAAACAAATACATTGTAGACCAGATTACTATACCTGTGAATTCCACCAAACATTTAAGAAAGAAATAACAATTTAAAACAAAATTTATCAGAAAATAGAAAAGAAACACTTTCCAACTCACTTTATGACCTTAGCATTACCCTGTTAGCAAAACTAGACAATGATATTGCAAAAAAAGAAAACTGTGGATTATTATTTTTTTTTAATTTCAGGTTAATATGAGGAAACAGAAGAGACCACTTCACTGATGTTGGTTTAGATAAACATTTCTTCAATTGGACTCAAAAAGTATGAACTATGAAAAAAATTGATAAATTGGACATCATCAAAATTAGAACTTTGTTCTTCAAAAGGCACTCTTAAGAAAATAAAAGGCAAACCATAGTCTTGGAGAAAGTATTTGCAAAATATATATCTGATAAAGGATTTTCTCTAGCACATATAAAGAACTCTTAGAACTCAAGAATGAGAAGATAACATATTTTTATTTATTTTACTTATTTATTTTTGGAGATAGAACCTTTCTGTGTCACCTAGGCTAGAGTAAAGTGGCATGATTATAGCTTACTGCAGTCTCCAACTCCTGGGCTCAAGCAGTCCTTCCACCTTAGTCCCTAAGCCCCCAAGTAGCTGCGACCATAGATCACCACACACAGCTAATTTTTAAATTTTTTGTGGAGTTTAGTCTTACTATGTTGACCAGGTTGGTCTCAAACTCCTGGCCTCAAGTGAAATCATAAATAAATTAATAGACTCTTCCTCACAGAAGGTATACTGTGATAACTGAAATTTTAACTGTTGTTGGGGCACTGGATTTATTCAACTAAACCATGAAAACTGAAATTTGTATAAACTGGAACTGCACAAAGGAAGGACTTGTTTGTGATTAACAAACATAATTACAACTATTTTCAAAGTTTATTGATTTTATAGGTTTGTAGTTCCACGAAGTGCCTGACAGGGACACATCCTATGTTCCTTTTAGGGGGAGCCCCACGCTGTGTTTTTTGGCCATCTACACATTCCTTGCCTCAATTACTTGACCAATAATGAAAATGGCCAACATTTATTGCTCCAAAGGTCAAGCATTGCTATAAAGATTTATCTGAATGTCTCCTCATAGTATCTTTATAAATTAAGTGCTTTTATTCTTTTTGTGGAGGCTAAAATAGGTTCAATAATTTGGAGAAACAAGATTCAAACGCAGTTTGACACCAGAACTTGTGATCTTAACCTCTCTGTTACATGTGGTAGCAATATGTGTGATGATTGTGTTGAGAAGAGAAACACAGGAAGCTACGAGAATGTACCAAATCAGACAACTTGGTCTGGGGACCAAGAAAGTCTTCCCTGAGGAATCAAAGCCTAGGCTCCTTCTTTGATGAGAAAGAGCATTAAACACACATGCAGGGAGAGACGTCGGTTCTAGTGAAGCCTCTCTGAACAGTTACCCTTCTCTGCCATGGGTACTGTCTTTTTAAGCTTTAGCTTTTCATGCTTTCTCATCTCTTTTCTATGATGGGAAAGGGATGCCTTCAGTGGATGACGGTATTTATTATCCAAGTTTAATGATGTTTGCAAATCGTTACTTTGTTTACCACCTTATTGTCCCTTCTCTTTTCTACTACAATAGTTTGATCAGGAAATGACAAGATTTTTAAAATTAGAATCATTTTTGTTAAAATTGACATTGTCAATGTCATAAAATAAAAATGAACTATCTTCTCTATATTTTTTTAAGGCTAGACAACACGTATCCTCAATTTTGCATTTCCTCATGCTCAAATAAGTTCCTGAGAATAATTGGTGTGAGTTAAACAACTGTTAAGCAACATCCAGTATGTCTTGGCCTAAGGGACGAAGATACTTATTATGTACCTCCCATGTGTCAGGCTTCTTCGCATACCTTATCCACTTTAATTTTCACAACCCTGTGAAGTTATTATTGCCTTTGAATAGTTGGAAATACTGAGGCTCAGAGAAATTAAGCAGCTTGCTCAGAGTTACACAGCTACAAGTTACAGAAGCAAGATTCATATACCAGCGTATCTTTCTCCAAAATTTATGTCAGGAATTGTTTCCTTCTGCTTTTAGCCAGCTGATCCCCCTGTCTGTTGGCTCAGATAGGTTACCAGGAGCAAAGGATGGAAGCAGCTCCAGCCTCTCAAGGTAACTGGTTTTATAAGCCAGTTCATGCCTATTGCTGCTTTTCCTCATTCTCCAACCAGGCTCCAGTCTGGCTGCCTGACTCCTCTGTACTTGCACCTTGTATTCACAAGCACCCCTGCCTGTTTCTTCTTTCTGTCAATCCCTGATGAGTCTCCTTGAGCTAATTTTTATGGCTCTTTGTTGATCACTTTGGACTTGATCTTAGTTACACTTGACTTATTCTTTTCTAGCAAAATTGTTGGCCTTGTCCTTGGACAGACATTAGATGTTTTCACGGTGTTTCTGTATAGAATGATCAGAAGTGTAAGCCTTCTGTAATGTCCTGCTGTCAAATAGATTCCAAGGAAATTCTTACTCATGCGTCATCTGATTACCTGAAATAATGTTATGTTCTAGATTTTTGCTCTGTGCTTTAGTTTGCACTGTAGATTTTTATGTCTATATGAATAATTTTTTTGTTCAGTAATGCCTTTAGAAAAGCAATGTGTGCTTTTGTTTTCCATCCTAGAAATGTTAACAACGAGGTCTTATTCTATACAAATTCTAGAGTTTTATACATTTATTATTAAAGGCATTACTTCTCTTTTTAAATTTAATTTTGACATCTCTAGAAATTTCTGTTGGTTTAAATAGCAAAGCTTGAAAGTCACTTTAACTTTTGAAAGCTGCCAGATTGCCTTATCATTTTCTTTGAGAGATTAGGAATGCTTGTTTGGAAGGTTGCCTTTTGTCTAAATAAAACTGAAGTTTTGTTGCTTCACTGTAATATTTCATTTTAATCTGGTTGGTTTCTTGTGGAGATAATATACAAAAGGAACCAAAAATAGTTCAATAAGAACCTTCAGTTATAAATGGGCTGGCCGTTGTTTGATTGCTTCAGGTGCCCTTGACAGCTGCATTGGACTGCTGATTTCAATAGAGGGGGAAAATTTTTCTCTGGGATTTTAGGGTCTGTTCCGGAGCAGTGCCATATAAACTAGTTCTATTCCTCTTTTTACTGTGAGTCATCTACAAGGGAAAAACACCACTTTTTCCCATGTAAATACCCTGGAGAGCAAAGAAAATGAAAATCAAGGGAAAGTAAGATATTTTTTACAAGAAAAAAAAATTGCATTTAATACATATAATTAGAAAACAGCAATGATGAGGAAATATGTATTAATGAGGGAAACAAAATTAGAATGGTTTTATATGTTTTTTAGGAGTAAAGTACCACTTCAATTTAGAGCTGTCACCCAAACTTGAAACATCCTGTCATTGCAGAAATGCATGGCCCTTCATTGAGTTTTTAGTTCTATAAGTTAAGAAAAAGTTTTAACTTTCATTTTATTAAATAACATCTTTCTTGTGAAATTTAGATACTGCTTCACACACTATCTCAGTTACAGGGCTTGGTTTTCATGACTAAGATAAAACTGGTACAGCAAAGACAAAGCATGTCCTACCCCAAATCATAATTGTCCATAGCCGAGATGACATGGATAGATTGACCCACTAATGAGAATTATTGCAATCCATTGGCCTCTCTGATAGCTAATTCATCACTCTTCCTCTCAGCCACCTGTTCAGGGTATGACCTAGAGTCCTTGATAATTCCAATAACTGTATCACCTTCAAAATCTTGGTTTCAGGCACTCCACTCTCTCTGCTTATTCTCCCAGCCCCATCTTTCTAACTTGGTTTGTTTGGCATCCTCACCCCAAGGAGGTTTTTGCCCTGTGGACCCTCAATCCACTGACATCCTCATTTTTCTCTTTCCATTGACTTCCTATGTCTTCACTTGCCAGATCAGATTTGTTGGTCAGTGTACTCACTCCTTTAAACTACCATCAACTTGCTTTTCCCTCTTTTCCTCCACACTCCTCACTGGCAAATCCCCAGTGCTGGTTACATCAAAGACTCCTGTATGCCACTATTGTACTTAAACAGTTGACCATGGTTCAAGAGAAGAGACAATGTATTCACTTAAATGTAAGGCCAGAAAGCTCAAGTGGACCCTCAGTATTGCAATGCTAATTCATTTTTCTACTGTCTAAGAAAATCTTACCTCTCCCTTTCCTTTTCAAACCTCCAACACTGCCTTTACATTTCTGTTCTGAGGTGATGGCTCCAACTTCATTGGAAAAGTGAAAGCAAACAAAAGAGAACCCTTCATTCATCTGTCACGAGTCTACCCTTCAGCTACATCAGTATCTGTGTACTCTATCTTCCCTCCTTTAGGGTGGATGAACACCGTATCATAAAAACATGGTATATTTTAAAGAAGTTTTTGATCATCTATGCCAAATTTCACCATGGTAACAAAGCTTCCCCCCAAATTTCAGTGGCTTAATGCAGCAAATATATATTGTTACATACAACCACATGAGCTTTGGGGGACACAGTCAAACCATAGCAGATCTCGTATCTTCCAATCACCCTTGCTCTCTCCCTGTCTCTTTCTGTTATTGTACCCTAACATTTTACACCATTACTTGTCATTTCTTATTATTTATTGTTACTATTGTTGTTTACTTATTATTTGAGATTGGTTTTTCCTATACCTAGAGCAATACCTGGCACATAGTGGGCATCCACTACAAATTTGTTTAATAGCTAGAAAAACAGATGGGTTTTAATGTTTTCCCACCTACAACACTCTAACTGAGACTGGGAAGATTTTTATCAAGGATAATTATTACATTTTGATTTTACCAAAAAGTAATATTGACACAGATGCTTTTAGCTCTCTGGAGACAGAATAGAACAAAACAATAATTTTTTTTCTGCTTTTGTATCAAATATGATCTGAATATATCAAATATGATTTGAATTTGTCCAAAATGCTCCTTAAAATTTTGAAAATAATAAATGTCATATATAGAGTACTAGTCAAGCATTTTAAAAAATGGCAATCTAGCATCTTTTGTAGCAATCTGTATGGAACTGGAGTCCATTTCTTCTAAGTGAAGTTATCATAAGAATGGAAAAATAAACACCATGTGTACTCAAGACTATATTGGAACTAGTCAATGAACACTCATGCGCATGTATGGAAGTGCACTAGGCATCAGGTAGTTGTGGGGGGGGGGGTTGGCTTAATTCACAACTAACAGATACAAAACACACATTCTGGGTAAAGGGCACACTTATAACTTGACCTGAAGTGTACAAAAGCAATTTGTGTAACCAAAACATGCATACCCCATGACATTCTGAAATTAAAAAAATATTTTTTAATAAAGAATGTAATACAAAACTGGTAAACATTTGAAACAGGATAACTAAAGAGATAAAGGGAATGAAACTACTGCCATGTGAAGATTTTTGAAAGTTTTGATTTTAGGCAGAAGACTAAGAGATTCTATGATCGGATTATGACAGTTTGATACTGGTTATTTTTTCAACAGAGTACTATTTAGAAGAATTTGAAAGAGATTGTTTCAAGCCAAATAAAAGGAAGTACAAGAATACCACATTTATCAGATATTGTTCAGGAATAAAATGTTCCATGAATAGTTTCCAAATAACTAAAATGTAATCCCTATATATGGGCCAAAACTTGCCATTTTGAAGGATATTTTTCTAACATACTCTACTTAATTTCCTACTCTTTTAAACAAAAAGTTCTGAAGACTTCAACTCAGGGTCATCATTGTAAGTGTTTTAGTACCACATAAAAGATTCTCTACAATAAATGTGTCATTCTAGTTTTCTCTTTTTATAGTTCTTCCATCTCCTCCCTCTTCTTTTGTGTTGTTATTAATACTTTATGCTGATAGATGCTGCTTTCAATTTGTTCACTGATTTTATATACCCAATAGCATGGGCAAGGGCCCAAGGGCAGCTCCTAAGAATACACACCATTGCCACTGGAACTCTGATCTCTGGGAAAGTAAGGTATTACGGTGGTAGTAGAAACAGCAAAGTAACATAAAACACATTAAGACAATAATGTTGACAAGGACTGCCTTTTTAAAGATTATTTGTGCAGGATATATTTTTTGCTAAATAAACTGTGACTCTCACCTAACGTGGTGGTATTTAATATAATCCTTTTGTCAATAGTATATTGAAGATATGATTCATATTTAAAATGTCCGTAGGTCCCAATTTCAATGCCTATTTTTCAGTGTAATTCTTAAAATTCCATTCACTTTCAAAAGGTTATCTAATTTTTACAATAAATTATATATTTGCCCTCTATATAATACAGTTTAAGTAATTCACAAAGTGGAAGTAATTTCTTCACTCAAACCAGAATGTAGCTGTCTGAAATTAAGAATTAAAATTCAAGGGATTTTTTAAATATCATCAGAAATATACTTGGTTAATTATGCTCAATGTATTAAGCAAAAAGAAATGTGAATTAAGTAAATTTTTCCTTATATATCTTCTAGGGGAAATTTTGCAGTTGATATCAGTACTCCAAATGTATGTGTTCAATGAATAATTAGATCTGTTTGCCTACATTTGAAATGGAACATTACCTGAAATTTATTTCTTACCAAAAGCTTTATAGATTTAGAATACAAAACAGTGTCATGAGTATTGATTACTCACCTAATTTTAATAATTGAGAGAAAATTTCCTTAACATTTGGGAAACAAAATACAAAGCTTCTCTTGTATTTACTTAAATTAGTATGTCTTTAGGTAAAAAATACCAAACACATTTTTAGAAATTATAGATAATTAATTCCAATTCTTTTTAAAAACACACCGAAGGGTTATTGAAAGATGGAAAATTTTTCTGGATGAGGCTGCATTTAATGCTGAATTTCTTCTATCTATGTTAGATTATCATCTGTTCTGAAGAGCATATTCTCAAGATATTAAGAGCTATTGGCTTGAGGTGAAATGTGTTAAAAATAAAATCATTATTTCTGTCATTGTGGTTTTGTCTATATCTAGTATATATCAAATAATCCATCTTTATAAAGTATTTTTAAGTTGATTAAATTTCAACGTGTGAAAATTCAGAATTAACAAGTACTCAATGAAAACAATGCTTATAAAAATACTTTTTTGATTAGGAAACTATAAAAACACACTAAGACATTTAATTTAGCAAAAGTTTCCCCAAGAACAGTCAATGTATGAAACATGATATACTTAAATATTATAGTGCTTGAAACTTATAGTATAAATGATCCAGAAATTATAGAATTATCTATTTAGAAGGAGTGAAGAACAGAGTTTTTGCTTTTTAGGACATGCTGGTTAAACAGTACAATCAATAAAACTTTGAGGAAATAATGCAACCCCTAAGGTATTTGGAGAAAGGATTTCCTTGTTGTATGCATGTTCATTTAATATCAACATTAATTAAACCTTTGAAGGTTGGGGTACAAATATGAAATATTTTTGTTTTGATCACTTATTCAGCACTTTTTTCCTACTTAAAAATGATGCATTATAGAGAAAAGAAAGGGAAATATTATCCAAACACCAAGACGTATCTCTGCTGTAATCTTCATTTATTCATTTATGGTTCTAGTTCTCTAATGTTGTATAACAAAATCACCACAAAATATAGAGTGACTTCAAACAACATTATTTCTTAACTATTTCTATGGGCCTGGAATTTGGGAACTGTTTAACTGAGTGGTTCTGGCTTGGGATGTCTTGTGGTTGCAGTAAAACAGCAACTACAGTTGAGGTCATCTTGGAGTCATCTTTACTTGCATTCCTGGTACTTGGAAAGGGAAGATAAAAACATTTAGGACTCCTCTGGCACCTCTACACGGTCAGTCCACATGACAGCTTCAGGGTAACTGATGTTTCACATATTGTCTTGATACTACCAAGCCTCATGCCCTGGAACATAAAGCCCAAGTAGAATCCATATCACTGTTTTGACCTAGCCTTAGAATGAAGTGTATCATTTCTGTCATCAGTATTTTGGTAATGGCAGTTGTAAAGTTCTACTGAGGTTCAAGTATGAGAACTCCTTGATAAAAAAGTATATACAAACACATGTGGGAAAGGACATACAGGGTGTCTGTAGAGTTCATGTGCAACTGAAAAATGCACATGAACTTTATGAACACCATGTATATTGGCGTAGGTATCTTTTGAAAATACAATCTGCTACACAGATATAACATTTGACTAGTTATTATGTCTTAGACACCATGATAAGTCCTAGAATAAGATGACAACCATGTATATTCTTGGTAGCAAGGTATTTATAGTCTAGCAAGAATATTAGTATAGATGACTTATACAAGGGTAAGTATGAGAAGATAAAATAATAATTAGCTTCATGAAAGGTGGAATGTTACAAGATTTGACAGGAAGCACTTTACTGAAGACTTGAAGGTAAAGGAATAATCTGGGATGCCTTACAGTTTTCTTGTTTGAATGATGAAGTGGATGAGCACTTTAAAAATCTGTTGAGCTGACGACACCTACAAAATATACACTTAGTGATGGTCATTGATCATTTATAAATAAGGCATTTATCAATGTTTCTGTTGAAGATGTAGATTGGAGAGCCAGTGATTTTTGTTGGAATTTGAAGACCTGGATGTAGATGATATTTCCCAGGGAAGTTCTGTGGAATAAGTGGAGAAAGGGGGAAAGAATGTAAACCTACAGAAAATTACACTTAAGTGTAGTGGGAAGATGTCAGGAAAAATGAGGAAGGGCCTCCAAAAATTCTTTCCTTCATAAAAGCTTACAAAAGAGACAAACATTATTAGAATCAGTTTTTTTCAAAACTCTTAATTAACCAAGGGCTTTCAGAAATCCAATGATAGTTTATTCAAGAAAACCATCTGAATCTTGGTAAGAACAGCAAGCTTTGTGCCAGGGCATTTTTAACTCACTATATTCCCATTCTACTTTCCTCTGCAATAGCATTGAAAACCAATATCCAGTAATTATAGAAGCCAGTAGACTGATAGCCACCAGAGGGACCATAAAGGGAAGCTCCTTCATCCTCCATTTCCAGAGGACCATCATTATTTGACCTATCTGATGGTTCCTAGGAATACTTCAGTCACAAGGTTGTTTTTATTTGTCTTGACTTGGAAATCACCTAGTATGTGAAGATTTTTTTCCCTAGGAATCTTTGTCAAAACCAATTAGAGGCTTTTTTTTAAGACTAGCGTTTTTACTCCTAGGTATATCCCAAGAAAATTGAAAATATATACCTATATAAAAATTTATACATCAGTGTTTATAGCAGAATTATTCATAATAGTCAAAAAGTAGAAACAACCCAAATGTCCATGCACTGATGAACAGATTAAAAAAAAATGGTATCTTCACATAGTGAAGTATTATTCAGCTGTAATGATTAATGACTTATTGATAATGTGATACAACATGGATAAACCTTGAAAATATTCACATGAACAAAATCAGACGTAAATGGCTACATAGTATATGATTGCATTTGTATGAAATGTTTAGAAGACATAAATCTATAGAGACAGAAAATATACAGAAGTTTCCAGTGGCTGGCAGTAAGGGGAAACGGAGAATGATGGTTAATGGTACAGGGTTTCCAGTTGTGAATGTTCTAAAAACAACTGAATTGCATGCTCAAAACAGTGAATTTTATGGTAAATATATCTCAATTTTAAAAATAAGGTGTACTATGGAGGAAAATGTAGTCAGTAATATTAAGACAGGGTATATCAAGAGATGCAAGAACTTTTGAGAGATTGATTTCACATTCAGACAAGGGAAAATTTCTTATCATTAGTTTCCGAGGAATTGACTCACTCATCATTATTTAGATCTCTCAATACATCTCCTTTCATTTGTTCTAGTTCTACTCTGAAAAATACACCAAAACTAAGAATCTTTAAACAAAGAATGAGTATATGAAAATTCACTTGTGAATGTGTCAGTGTGTGGGTGCCGGTGTTTGTGAGAGGAAGATGGTGTGTAAAGGGCTCAAAATGCAGATATTTCTCTTTGTTTAGTTTTTTGATTTGTCCTAATACGGCTTTCTCTTTCAGAAAGAGGCATAAGGCTAGAATAGCCCCAATTCACCCCATCTCCTCAAGACTGTAGCTGCATTAGGGCTTTAAACAAAAGTCACAGTTAACCTGCTCTGTTCTTCTACAGTAAAGTTTTCCAAGAACTGTCAGTGGGCAGGAATGGGGAATGATGGCTGTTGGTTCAGAGTTTCTTTTCCAAGTCAGATAATGGTGATGGTTGACAATTTTGTGAACACACTGAAAATGACTGAATTGTATTCTTTACCCTTCCAGGGAAGTCATCTTCCCAACTGCATTTCTATTCTCTATTATCACATCCTGCTGCATCAGGATAAAATCCAATTCCTTGGGCTGAGACTCCTTGATCAAAACCCTGAATTGTTGGCCCTGAAGCCAGAGTTGAATGGGAGACAGACAATTGAGTAAACACACCAAGAATGAGGTATGGCCAGGTCAGGTAGAGAGTGCAGTGCCAGCAATCAGTACATTCCCAGCTCCTACCCAGCCCCAGAAGACTGTCGTCTACGCTGTCAAAGGAAAGTGTTTTCTATTGGTAGGTATTCCTGAAGACCTTTTGTGAGGAGTCACAGAATTTATTCTAAAAGTTGAAGGGAGAGAAGATAAGCCTTATTTAGGAAATTCTACTTAGAATACATTTTCTCTTAATTTTATCTCAAAATAGAAGGGAATTAAATGCCATGTTATCATATACCTAAACCTTTTAAACCAAGTGGAAGAAAAGAGCTTTTAAGTCTATTTTAGGGTAAAACATTTGTATTATGCCTTTGACAAGTCAAGGAAATTTAATCATTTAGTATCTGCTCCTTAGGCTAGTAAATGATTTTGTTCATATCTTTTGTATATACTTAAATATTCCAAGGACTCATGGCCATTAATAAAGATCCACTAAAGCACTCCAGAACAAATTTTGGTTCATAATGCATTTGTAAGTGGTATTTTATTTGCTCTTAATTTTTGGTGAATGAAGCATAGTTATAGTAGCTCATCAGAAAAGAATTTAAGGATTTTAGTAGCTTTAGATTTTAAACCAATTAACTATAACCTTTGCAAACCAGAGACAGTAAAAATTCTTAAAAGTTTTCCGTGTTCTGTTCTGAGATGACAGTCCTAGAGATGAATGCTTGTGACAAGTGACAGGTATTAAAGATGTCAAGAGGCTGGTTTAGAAAGTAAGCAAAGTTCTGTGAAAATCTAAATGAAACTTATTAATATTAAAATATAAGCTAATAGTGCTATCTAGAACCGAGGTCTATTATTGAGTTAGTCTGTGTGAGTCAGACTTTTAAGTAACTCACACAAGGACACTCATAGCATGGAACTTCTGTACCTGAAAAACTGAGGGCCAGATTGTGACCCAAGGTGGATCTTATGGATAGCATCAGAGAGTGGCTTTAGTATTCTTAGAAGCCAGCTGGCGAGCTATCCTTTCCCCAAAATACACTAACCTAGATAAGAATCTTTTACTTAAATATCTGTAAGAAAATAATGTCTTCAATTTTTAATTGAATTTATGAATATATAATTTTTTAATAACCAGATATCTGGGATAGGAGATGGGGGGGTGCTGTCCATTGATGAGGGCTATAGACAGACAAGTTCCTTAAGATTGAAGGGTTTTAGAGGACTGAAGGATTTTGTTGAGAAGCACAGTGCAAGAAAAAGCACAGTGAGGCTTTTCAAACCCAGCCAGACCGTCTGGCTGAGGCAGACTCACATACTACCAGGTCCTGTCTGGGGTGCTAGGCAAGTAAGCTTCACGCATCTCTCACTATTTCCCACTTTAGCCAGAAGTATGCAAGACCCCTGGCCCATCTGCAGCTTTCCCCACCACTAGAACCACTGTGACCCTCTTCACTGAGAGCCCTTCCACTGACTTCTCAGAGTCTAGACAAGATTTCTGTGAATATGATCAGCAGGTCTTGCATGGAAGAGGAGACTGGCATGAGCATGGAGCCAACTTTCAGATGGGCTTAAGAGGCAACTTAATCCTCTTCAAACTTAATGAAACTCAGCAAAGGTCAATGAGTCTTCCCTGAACTAGCTGTTTCTTCCTTTCTATGTTAGTCAGATTTATTATATGAAGCTATTAGACATTTTTTAAGACTAGACACATGACCTAGGGCAAAGCTATGCTAACTTTGGAAAAAGTAGGGCTCATGAAGGAAAATCATGAGCTGAACTTGCAGATGGGATAAACAAATAAGGCAGCCAGGTGAGTATGACAGCCTAAGAGATCAGCTGGTTTCTTGATCTTCCCAGTGGTAAAACAAACTGAGTAGACAAGAATAAGCCACCACACAGGCACCAACAAATGAGCCGGGTTAGATGTTGGCACCAAGTGCCAGAAAACACATCTATGTTCAGAAGATAAATCAGTGGACATCTCAACTATCTCTCTGCAGATGGGTATCAACAAAGTCGTGTCTGGAATAGGGACGCAAGTCTATGATTCCAGAGGTGATGCTTGTCCAACAGAACCACTCATGATGGGAGCCAGCAAATGGGAACAAAAGACTCTGGCATCACTGCTAATGAACGTCAGTCATTGTATCCAGATGAGAGTCACAGTAAATCCCAAGATGACTCTCCAAGAGTTAACATGGTAACGAAGTGGCCAATGTCAAAGACCTGTACATATTTACAATCTTCTACTTTAAGTGGTATTTTCAAACTGCATGAGGAGTTTGAGGTTATTTAAAAATATAATTTAGTGTCTGGTTTCTACCTAGAAGAAAGTTAAATATTACTATTCCTTAAGTACAGTTTGCTAATTTTTTTTTCTTTTAAAAAAAATTTTTTTATTAAATCATAGCTGTGTACATTAATGCAATCATGGGGCACCATACACTGGTTTTATATATATAATTTGACGTATTTTCATTACACTGGTTAACATAGCCTTCATGGCATTTTCTTAGTTATTGTGTTAAGACATTTATATTCTACATTTAGTAAGTTTCACATGTCCCTTGTGAGACGCACCATAGGTGTGGTTCCACCAACATACCATGGCCTCCAACATCATAGATTTCTCTTTTCATTGCTCTTCTTTACCCCTTTCCTCTCCTCTACCTGCAAGCGCCATGCTAGAAATACTGTGGTTTTCAACAGTCATTCATATCCCCTTCTGTTTTTGTTTTGTGTAAGTCTTGCTAAGAGTTAAAAACTTCTCTTTCTGTTTCTCTCTTTCTCTTTCTCTGCAGTGGCAAGTTGTTTTTCTGGCAAGATGATCATGGCAGTAGATGAGAACACTCAGACCTGCCCAGCAGTTGCTTCAATTTAATTAGAAACTTTAAGAAAATATATAACCCATGTGTGATTTCAATTGGCTTTACTCTTTTGATTCTTGTTTTTGTTGATAAACAATGGACTTTCTCTTTTTCTTTTCTTTTTTTATTATTATTTTCATTTATTTACTTATTTATTTACTTATTTATTTTTTATTGTTGGGGATTCATTGAGGGTATAATAAGCCAGGTTCTGATTTCACTGATTGCAATTGTTAGGTAAAGTCCCTCTTGCAATCATGTCTTGCCCCCAGAAAGTGTGGCACACCCCAAGGCCCCACACCCCTCCCTCCTTCCCTCTTTCTGCTTTTCCTCCCCCCCATAACCTTAATTGTCATTAATTGTCCTCATATCAAAATTGAGTACATAGGATTCATGCTTTTCCATTCTTGTGATGCTTTACTAAGAATAATGTTTTCCACTTCCATCCAGGTTAATACGAAGGAAGTAAAGTCTCCATTTTTTTTTAATAGCTGAATAGTATTCCATGGTGTACATATACCACAGCTTGTTAATCCATTCCTGGGTTGATGGGCATTTAGGCTGTTTCCACATTTTGGTGATTGTAAATTGAGCTGCAATAAATAGTCTAGTACAAGTGTCCTTATGATAAAAGGATTTTTTCCTTCTAGGTAGATGCCCAGTAATGGTATTGCAGGATCAAACGGGAGGTCTAGCTTGAGTGCTTTGAGGTTTCTCCATACTTCCTTCCAAAAAGGTTGTACTAGTTTGCAGTCCCATCAGCAGTGTAAAAGTGTTCCCTTCTCTCCACATCCATATTAGCATATGCAGTTTTGAGATTTTGTGATGTGGGCCATTCTTACTGGGGTTAGATGGTATCTCAGGGTTGTTTTGATTTGCATTTCTCTAATATATAGAGATGATGAACATTTTCCATATGTTTGTTAGCCATTCATCTGTCATCTTTAGAGAAGGTTCTATTCATGTCTCTTGCCCATTGATATATGGGATTGTTGACTTTTTTCATGTGGATTAATTTGAGTTCTCTATAGATCCTAGTTATCAAGCTTTTGTCTGATTCAAAATATGCAAATATCCTTTCCCATTGTGTAGGTTGTCTATTGGCTTTGATTGTTCTCCTTAGCTGTACAGAAGCTTTTCAGTTTAATGAAGTCCCCTTTGTTTATTTTTGTTGTTGTTGCAATTGCCATGGCAGTCTTCTTCATGAAGTCTTCCATCATTGCATTTTGACATGTAACTTACTTGGTTTCATAGGCTTAGAGCTAGAGAGAAATTTTGTCTCAGGGTGAATCAACCTTAGGTCTCACATATACCTTATTCACATGATACTGAGGTCAGACTTTAGACTTTCATGTTTAACACTGATGCTAAAACAAGTGAAGAGATCGGGGCCTGATGAGATGGAATCAATGTATTTTGCTTATTTAAAAATTATGAATTTGTAGGGAAGCAAATAATGTTTGTGTTCCCTAAAATTCATATGTTGAAGCTCTACCCTCGAAAGTGATGCTATTAGGAAGGGAGGCCCTTGGGAGGTGAGCAGGTTTAGATGAGGTCATGGAGGTGGGGCCCCATTACAGCTGCACGTGAATCTACAATGGTCTCAAAATAAAAGATGTAATAAAAAAAAAAAAAAAATCTTAATCCTAGATGATGCCCATTGTCTTATGTGCCCAAAAATGAACAAGGACATTTTCTGGAGACTCTATCAGGCTGACTTGTGATCACAGACTGTGCCTGGAGCCGCCCCCATTTGTGCTTTTTCTCTTTTACTTTCGCCTTTTTACAGCTGATTCTTGTGTGTGGAACACACGTACTTGAATTTTCTTTGGTCTGTGGGGCCATATGAACCCCCTATAGCAGGTGTGCTAGAAGAAGCTACACCTCACCACGCCTCCAAGGACACCAATCTGTCTTCTGCCTCCAGTATCTTCATCTGCCAAATCCTCACTAAGCGTGTGAGCCATTACTTGACCTCTCATCAGCACTTGAAACATTCCATTCTTTGAAAGCATTCTGCTCTCCTGACCTCCATGAGTCCCCTGTGGCAGGATGTGAAAGTTTCAGGCTGCATAAACATATGAAGTTAACCATTCTGGGTTTTGTTCTGCTCATTTTGTGCTGCATCAGCAGGGAGAGATATGAATGCTTCCCCTCACTTCCAGGGAAGGTGGGAAGATGAAGCCTCCTTGGCCTCCGTGCAGAAGCCAACCAGGCCTTCCCACTCTGGCTCTGACTTCAGTGGGCCAGGGCGAGTAGAAGGAAGTAGGTTTCAGGAGCATAAACAAGGTTTGGGATGAGGATGTGCAAGAGAACTGGGAGAAGAACGAGGAAGCAGTGGAGAGACTGCCATCAGATGGGACTCCCGGAACGAGGAGTTGATATCTGGGAAGCTGATGGTGCGAGAACCCACACTCCAGGGAGCACTAGGAAACTGTACCCATAGAGTACTGTGCCAAGAGACACTGTCTGAGTGCCCAGGAGGCCAGTGAGAACTGGTCCTTGCCTGAAGATCACCCAGACTTTTTCCTTATGGAGAACTTTCCACTATCTGCACATGAATGGCATCCCCTTGTCTACACCCACACCAGAGTACATCTGTTATCACACCTTACCCATTGACTGACCAGCAAGAAGGCTCCCAGTCATGCCCCAGGACATACCCAACCCCGCACTCGGGCGTGGGCCTCTGCCTCCCAGAACTGGAGGCAGTAAGCTTCCATGGTTTAAACCACCGGTCTGTGGTCTGTGCTCCAGCGGTCCTGGCAAACTCACACTGAAACCCCTTCCAGGTAGCAGTTCCAGAGGGCAGAGCACAGGGAGTTCTTTGTCCCTTCTTGCTGGCCTGGGGATAACTAGATCTGAAGCAGCCACAGGTAGAAGCCACGTGTGAATTTCGTCAGAGCCATATCACTGTTAACACAGCACAGAGGCTGCACCGTCTGGACTGTTACAGTGAAGAAAAATGGCTGTTTTTCTAAAGCACAGTGTTTTGGGTCAGTTTGTCACAGCATCTGTTCCTTAGCCTGTATCCTGATAGATCATAAAGGCCATGACTCATTGTAAAGAAACTCACGTGTGACTTCCAAACAAAGTTTGAAAATGAATTAGACTTAACCTCTTATGATTATCACATATGCTACATCATACTCTAGAATTGAAAGTGTATCCTGCCACAGCCATCTCTGCCTCCTAAACCTCCAATTCGGTTGGTCTTGTTACCCCCAACTTGGTTTTAATTGTCAACTTCATTTCTTTTCCCATTTGCAGACCACTCAAAACATTCCAAGATTTTCCCTTGGTATCCCCTTAGCCATCATATTCTTTTTATTTCACTCAAATCTAGTTTTCAAGTTCAAAATGCTTTCCAGAATACAAGCCTAACAAGGCACAAGTCTTTTCTTTCCAACTCAGACACAATTGACTGTGACTCAGCCATCATAATGACAGGTAAAGCACTTTCCCAAAATACTCATCTACCACTGTTCTGTTTGATGTTAAGTCCCCCTTTGATGTTAAGGGGACTTTGTCTTGGGATAGAACTCAGAGACAATGGGATTTGGCTGATCTTTTTTATCTTTTTTTAATGTTACATTAAAATACAGATTTATGTTAATTGATGCCTGTATGTTTGACTTCCTTAATCAACAGAAGTTAAAGAAAAAAGACCAAAAAATATATAGCACAAAATGCTAACTATATTCTACCTTACTTGGAAAAGTTCATGGCAAGAATTTTCTCTTATCTAAAGTTGAATATATGGAGTGACAATTTTGAACATCAAACCCTGGTCGCTTCAGGGTTTTTATTATGATCTGTTCCACTGTTCCTGAGCCTTTCTTCATCCAGTTATCCTATGAAAGTTCAAATAGGGATCCGTTCTACATTCCAGAGCAAAATTAAAAATCACTGAAGCATTTGTCTACAAACGCAAACTAATCAGTCCATCCTACACTCCCGTGTTCCTCCAAAATGAAGGGCAATGTGGATATGCTGAACCATTCAACAATGGAATAACTTCCCTTCTCCAGGACCCATTTGTACTCACAGACTTGTAGTGGATCAGTGGACTAAGCAGAAAATGAAATGTGGAAAAATTATAATTCATTCCCTGGATCTGTCAGAGAGAGTAATGACCTTGAGGGGGAATATGTCCTTTCTCTGACTGTGCTTCCTCATTTGCAAAACAAGGAAAGTCCCACTAATTTAGTAAGAAATTATCTCATTACGGAGTGTAAACACTGTTATTGTATTTATTTCCGCAATCTGTCAGGACATTTTGAAACTTCTGTGTGAAATATACAACTTAATGCGATATTTCTCGTCTGTCTCAAACAGACTGTTGGAGAAGGCGAGGCAGCCTGGTGAATGCATGAGTGATGTAAATGAATTGCTGTTAATTTATTTTCAAAGTGAATAACACAAAATGTAATTAAACTCCCGAATAGACTTCTAAATAAACTTCCCTTAAGGAAGGGCTGGGAAAGGAGGTTGTAACTGATCAAAATAAAGCATGTCAGATTCCCAGATCCTTGGAGACAAGGGCCAGAGGAAGGTGGTCATGACAGCCTTAAGAGTAGTGAGTGAAAGCTAGAGATGTCACCTGTCACCAATGGAGGAAAAGAGACAGCCATGTGAATCAGGCACTAGTCAGCACCAAGAAACAAGCACATACCATCACCGCCAAAGCCCCGGGCCCAGAGCTACGATTGGTGCAAAGAGAGCTTTCTCTCTCAATATCTCCATCAGTCTTTCGTTTTCCTCTCCATGTACGATGAAATGTGTGTGTATATCTATATTTCATGTATCTGTACATACACATATGTGTATTTATATATGTATAATCCTATATTTGTATTTAATGGTGAAATGCCTAGATATCAGTATAAAACCACAAATGGAGAAAGAGAGAGAGCCCTGCAGATCTGCAGATCCCTAGAGAAAGATTTTCATCTGTTACTTATGCACACTACCACCAAGGATAGCAAAGAATCCATAGCAAATAATACTTAAGAGTCTGTATTGTTTATTTGTTAAAATCTGATTCTTGGTGGCACTCGTAGCACAATGGTTATGGTGCACTGAGGCTGGCATGTTTGAACCCAGCCCAGGCCTGCTAAACAGCAATGACAACTGCAACAAACAATAGCCGGGCATTGTGGGGGGCACCTGTAGTCCCAGCTACTTGTCATGAGGCTGAGGCAAGAGAATCACTTAAGCCCAAAAGTTTGAGGTTGCTGTGAGCTGTGACACCATAGCACTCTACCAAGGGAGACATAATAAAACTCTGTCTTAAAAAAAAAAAAAAAATCTGATTCCTGACCAAAAACAAAGATCCTAGATCCTAGTAGGAAAAAAAAATGACAACTATGAAATAAAGACTTAACATCCCACATATATTTTTAGCTTTTATTTGCAAACTAGTTCATAAACCTTATAAAATAAATATGATTTACATTTGTCCAAAATTTTTACCCTTCAAGATACTTAAGCTAAAATAAAAGCTATCTTTATATCTCAGAAGTTTATAATTCCACTTGTTTTGAAATGACAAGAATGAGAAGTGGTCACCTTCTCGGGTCATTAATGTTCTTGAAACTAACCTTTCACAGAAACTGACATTTTTATACTTTTTTAACTAAATAGAAATGTACATCCCCCAACTAATCAGTAGGCTGCACACACAGAGGGACCAACTCTGAATTGATTGTGGGATTAATTTTTATGTAGCAATAGAGATGAAGTCATCAAGTTGTAAGCTTCATCTCTCAAGGATTGTATGTCTTTATCATAAAAATCATAAAACAAAATCATGAGTTGTCATTAAAAAGTAAATATTTTATGATCTATAGTTTATCAAGTGCCACCTATGCACCGTCTTGACTATTTTCTTTCCTCTTTTCAACATGATCAGATATGAACATGCCATGAAGTCTTACTCCAGCACACCACTTTTGAAAAGACAGTGTGCAGTGTTGATCTGCTGTAAAATAATATATTAGAATGGGGGGTAATCAAATTACAATTGATTTTTGGCTCACTGTCTTGCAAACAAAGACAGTGAAGATCTAAACCATCCCATGGTTAAAATACGGTTTTAAAAACTGAAATAAACATAAAGCAATGACCAGGAATGGAGCAGAATTAAAGCACAATATAAAATCCCTGTAATAAAACAGTCCTTGAATCGCAGATGAACATAAATTGAAAAATCTATTGCTTTTTCCTGTAGCCATTCCTCAGCATAGTGTTACACTACCATTCATGGGCTACGTTTATCAGAAATAATCTGAAACAATGTAACTCAGGGAGAAGCACTTCATCCCCGGGTATAATGAAGAGCAATGTTACTAAAGGCAGTGTAATCACCTTTAATCATCACCTGCTCTTAGCCCATCTTGGAAAGGCTTTGGTAAAAAGTATCCACAAGTTTCAAGAGGTCAGGGAAACGTTAATGCAGTTCATGAGTCTAACACCAACATAATTGGTAATTTACACATTTTAAATATAACTTTCTACCAAGCTCATAGCAATCCTTACAGCTCAAGCTTAAATTAAGATAATTCAAAATAAATGTTCAGATAAAATTCTCTAAGATGATAACAGTGCTTAATTTAGAGTGGGTCTGATCAGAAATCATTTTTATTTCAGTCTCTCTAGCCTCCCAGCTGATTGCAATATATAGTTAATATTGTTATAACAAAAATTTTAGTATTATTCTTAACTTTTTCCAAATTTGATGATATTTTGACTACTTGCAGAGTGTTTGCCTAAACATAGAATTTAACTGTATCTTTGTAAATCAAAGTCTTCAGTCAGATTCTGAGTCTACAAAAATAAGAAAAATATCAGGAAAATGAATTTAAACCTACAGGTCACAAGTCAAAGGAATACATTTTCTTTAAACTCTTTAAACTCTCTGGGATTGAGCTTATTAATTATCTTAATTTAAGCTTGAGCTGTAAGGATTGCTATAAGCTTTAATATCTGTAAAAACATCTTTTATTAAAAGATACTTCCCATGGAAAACAGCAGTTGTGTGGTGGAGATGGTAATGAAAGTGGATTTACTTTACATTTTGTGCATGTCTAGTTTCTGCATTGCTTTTATTTCTGCATTTCTTCCACTTGGAAAAAATCAAACCACCTTTCTGCTTTAGTGGAAAAATGTTGACAATTTAATAAAATTTCTAACATGATTCATAATTATGCATTATTAGATTGCACAATAGAAAACGATCTTTAAAAATTCAACTTTGATATTCTTCAATCTGAAAAAAAAAAAGTTTAAGCCACTGAGGGAACAAGTATAAGGCTTCTTGGGGGCAATGGAAACGCTCTAGAGTTAGATGTGGATGATGATGACACAACCTGTGAACAGGCTAAAAACTATGTAACTTTAAAAAGGAGAATCTATTATATGTGAATTATATCTCAAAACAAAAATACAACAAACCCAGAAGACACTGAGTAAGAAGTATTAGGTTTAGGACTGAATTATCTCAGTCTTTTCCCCCAAATCATGGTGTCTACTCCCAGCCAGGAAGTAGAAGACACGGTCCAGAGCCAGGACTCTTGGGACAACCAGCAGAGGCTGTCATGGCCTCAAAGGTGTCTCACCTGCTACTAACGGCTTTTTTTTTTCTTTTCTTTAACCAAATTGTATTGCACAAGTAGACACAGGTGGCCGAACTGAAGGGAGGCTCTCAGTGAAGATGGGGTTTTTTTACTTCATTAAGCCAGGAAATGTCTCTGACTTGCTAGGAGTCAGAGACTTTTGAGAAATTACCTCACCAGAACCTGTGCCTCCAGTGTGGTCCCCAGAGCTTTCCTCTGCCCTCTGAGCCTGGGTCAGTAGCTCTGCCGTCCCGCTTCTGCTTCATGGTCAACCCTCCCCAAATTCAGTGACTTAGGACAACCACAGTATGCAGCTCGTGATTATGCAGGACAGCCATCTGGGCTGCATGTACTCCAGGCAGCAGGCAGGCCGTGAGCTGGAGGGATAAGTGACTGGGCCCTTCCCTCATGCCTCTTCACCCAACAGGTGAGCATGGACTTGTTCCCACAGTGTAGAGGGCTCCCAAAAGAACAAGCAGAGGGCATGAGGTCCCTGAAGCCAACATCCAGAACTGGCAGGGGCCACTTCATCCACATCCCCGTGGTCAAATTCAGTCATGCGTCTACCAGGCTCGAGGGTGGGGAGACAGAGAGGCCCCACCTCTCAGCGAGAGGAAGTACAAATTTCATGCAAGATGTGGGACAAGGAAGGGAGTGATATCTGGAAACAACCTACCACAAAACCCTAATGACCTAGATTCCAACATCATAAACACAGGGAGAAATAAACCTTCCACTGGACAGCTCTCAGCTCCCAGGGCCGATCCTCCCAGTGGGACGCAAGAAGCATAATAATTTAATGGCTTTGAAGCCACGCATTACTCAAAGAGGAAGAGTATTCACAAGAAAACATCCCCCTGTGAATCGAGCTGCGCCTGCACCCTCATTCCTCTGCCCTCCCTGCCCCTCCTGAGGCCTCAGTTAGGCTCTGGGTAAATAAAAGGGAGTTGGATTCTACACGAAGGGGAGTCAGAGCCTTTACAGCTCTAGACTTTCTTTCTTGGGAAAAGTTTGGTAGTTTAATGAAATTTCTACATGATCCATAAATTACACATTTTTTTGATTGCACAATAGCAAATGATCCAAAAATTAAACTTTGATAGTCTTCAAAGTAGAAAAAAAAAGCTTAAGCCACTGAGGGAATAACTGTGAGGTTCTTTTAGGGCAACGAAAAAGTTTTAGAATTAGATAGTGGTGATGGTTGTACAACCTTGTGAATAGGCTAAAATCCTACAAAAAGCTGTACCCCCTTCCCACCCCAAGGACTGCTAGGAGGACTGGAAATGAAGAGAATCCTCAGAGCACAAGTCCAGGGAGGTCTAAAAGCAAACGGCTGTGGATGGGCGAGTTATGGCCCCCCATAAAGATGGGGTGTCAAGTCAAGTCATATATTTCCTCAGATCCATTTCATGTGGGCTTATGATTTTAGGGTGAAGTTCACTGTAACTCAGAAAACAAAGCAATAATCTCAAAATACAGTAGAACTGGGTTGAAGTTCCCCAATACCTCTGCACCTCAGAATTGTTCAGTACACGTTAAAAATACCAGTTCTTGGGCTCCATCCCCAGGCATGTGATTCAATAAGCTTGAGATTTAGCACAAAAAAAGGTGTAATTTTCTCAAGCTTCCCAGTTTGTCCAGGTAAGACATGGGGATAATTGCATCTTCTCTGTCTGTCTTCAATGGATGTGCTGATAGACATGCATGTGTGGCAAAAAAAAAAAAAAAAGAGAGAGAGAGAGAGACAGAGACAGAGGGAGAGAGAGAGAGGGAGGGAGACAGCCTCTGAGATCCGCAAGCTCGCGTTGGACACAGTCCTACCTTCCTTTCCAAGATCTCTATTTTTATTTTTTTTTATGGTTAAATCATAGCTATGTACATTAATGCAATCAAGGGATACAATATGCTAGTTTCATATACAATCTGAAATTTTTAGTCTCTTGTTATTTACTGATCGCTCATTAAAATACAGTATCTTCATGTTACCCCAGGTATGCAGTAGGATTGCATACAGCTGCAAGATACGAACGCCAAAATAAATAAATAAATAAATAAATAAGAATAGTAAGACAGAAATGTGTTCCCATGTAAGCATCTCAACGCTGGCATAACAAATCAGAACCATAAAACATACAGGAGCCCAACCTGTCCTATCTAACCACTTTGTCACGCCTCAACCTCGTGTATAAAGTAGAATAAAGTAGCCATTATATCGCAGGCAGAAGACTGGAGGAAAGGAAAAAAACAAAGCAAATAGCCCCTCCTGTCCAAGAAACATCCCCGAGTTTGCATATATTTCTTCTACTCATATTACTTTGGTTGGAATTTTGTCACATGGAAAAGAAGTCATTAGAAAGAAAGACTGGAAGAGGGCGGCACCTGTGGCTCAAAAGAGGAGGGCGTCGGCCCCATATACTGGAGGTGGTGGGTTCAAACCCACCCCCACCAAAACCTGCAAGGAAGGAAGGAAGGAAGGAAGGAAGGAAGGAAGGAAGGAAGGAAGGAAGGAAGAAAAGACTGGAAGATACAGTTTCTATTCTAGACTGATATGGAGGCTAAATTTCTAGAAAGAAAGAGAAAAAAAATTATAGGACAAAAAGAAATTTCTGCCATCACCCACTTTGTTGGAACACCTGTCTCTGCTTATAGCCTACAGAAAGTTTCATGCACAAAAGCATTTACTGTAGAATTATTCATAACAATAGTAAAAATTTAAAAACATATTCAATGACCAATAATAGGGAAATTATTGTCCAGTATGGGATATCACCTTAACAAAATAATGTACAATCACCAGAAAGGGTGGTTACCAAGATTATATAATTATTTCTAGCTTGTGGTAATGATGCCTACAAAGCACCTATGAAGCTCAAAAACTCACAGCAGGATAGAGAGCAAGACAGATCCACACCCTGGGGGAAGTAACCACAGGCAGCACAGGGAGGTCTATTAAGATAAATCCATGTCTTAAGTTTAAATCTTTAATCCAGTGAGAATCTATCTTAGTTACTGGTGAAAGGTGTGGGTCCAGATTCAGTTTTCTACAGGTTGCCAGCCAGTTCACCCAGCACCATTTGTTGAATAGAGAATCTTTTCCCCATTGAATGTTTTTAATTGGCTTGTCAAAAATTAAATAATGGTAAGTAGGTGGATTCATTTATTGGTTCTCTTTTCTGTTCC